>JAGVSP010002179.1:0-38454 GCA_022494985.1 Micrasema minimum | reverse complement strand
ACCATTCACCACGGTAGGGTTGAAAGACAATCGAATCTTTTTAAAAGGGGGTTTAAAAAAATTTTCTTCCCTTTTTCATAAAACCAGCATCATTCAATAATCCTTTTGTTTTCCTTAAAAAAAATTTCGTTTTAAAAAACAAACCTTTTTCCTTAACTAAAAAAAAAATTATAATTCGTCTATTCCGCGGGCGCGGGGGAATAAATGTCAATTTTGTCCATCTTGTCCCCTGTATATCCCCTCCTAGCGGCCGGCAACAAAACTTCTCTGAGAAGACATTCAACAGTCGAGTCATTACCCTTGAACCAACAACAACAACAACATACAACATAAAATCGAACGATAACGCGGGCCGTGCCATTATCGTAACGTTATCAAAAAACCAAGTGAAAACCAAAAACAACCAACAAGTGCAATTTGGAGTGTCGTGCCGAGGAGAAAACCGTAAGTCCCTTTTCCCGTCATTTTCCTAGATTGGCATTTGTATTAAACGAACATCGCGTTTATTGTCTCCCCATTTCTTCAAAACGTGATACTAGGAAGCGAGCACCCTGTTTTACAGTCCCAGGGCTATCGAAGGAAGATCGTACATTCATTGTGAAATGAATTTAGTATAATTATACGATTAATATTATTCAACTGTTTTTCATTCTGCTCTTAACTAATCATGATTGATAATGTAGACTTAATTTTAATGCCTAATTAGTATTTGCCGACCTTTTGGCTAATACCTTTCTTGGGTATTATGTCTCGGAAAACCCGGCTGCACTGTATATTTATAACAAAGATATTAAAATTCAGTTGGTTCCAAAATAAATTTTAACCTACCTACGTAATGGGGTAATTACTGCAGCTGTTTGCCGGACAAAGGAAAGCTTATAGAAAGATTACTACAACTATCTATTATTACTCTGGAAAAATTCTCCCTACCCAGGTCGGTGTCGGATATTCCACTCGTAATTCATAATGTGGGTTTTCCTTATTTTGTTAGTATTATCTGTGGGCATTTCGAACGGTTGTAATTCTAAGAAATAGTAAATGAAAAATAATATTTTTATCACTCAAATAATTAGGATATATCAATAATAACAATACAGAAAGTAAATTCCAACCAAATATACGCGATAAATAAAATGCAAAAATTCTTTAAAAAAATTAATCAAGTATGTATACCTGTGATATACCACCACGAATTTTATTTAATATAATTATTTAAAAAATGTTATGGCCTGTAGTGGCCCATCACAGTTGTAACTATTTTAAGTATCTACCCTCTCATGAGCCAGGGTTTAATTATTTATTTATTTTATTGTTTTTACGCCCATAGGCCTTTTAACTATTATAGCTATTATCGCGCGTAATAACGGCCAAGTACTCTGATGAAAAACACTTTTAATTTTCTTTAAACCATAATTTTTAGTTAACATTGCTTGATAATTAAAGTGTAAATGCAGCATTACCTTTAAATTCTAATTGATTTTTATTTAGTTTGCGGTGAAGCAATGAAATTGCGTTTCTAGATTTCGTCTACGAGATAAATTGTCTATTACGCAATTTGGCGTTTGTATATTTTGCTGTCAAGGTGCCTGTTATCGCCGACACCGTGTAAAATTAGAAAAATGGAAGCGGGCATAGGATTGGGTCTTTTGTTTAATTAAAAAATATGGTGTTTCAAAATGAGTTCTACCCCGACAGCATTAGTTTGTCGCGAGGTATTCGATGAAAATAGTCAACCGTCGGCAGAAGGTAATTTTCACACCCAATTTTCGTTTTGTTATTGCGTGCACTTTAATATATTTTATTTATAAAAATAATCGATATTATAATTTCACCGTATAACAATACAACAATACCCCAGAATATTCAGTATTAAAACGATGTGTTACGGATTACCATACTCATTCCGCATTTAAAAAAAGAATTTATGGTGCGCAAAACATTAATTTATTAATCGAATTTAATCATTGATTCTATGCTTTATTGAATTTTTTATAATGTTTACATCCTTCTTATAACTCAAAATCGTGCTAGTTGCTAGTTTAAAGAGAGATTTTCTCTTCGTTTAAATTAATCTTTTGGTAAATGTTCCCCTTTTCATTTTTGTAACCTATTAAAAAAATTAACTCGTTTTTATACTTCTAGTTATTGTAAAGTATAATAAAATGTACTGCTGTGATAATCGTCTTAGCAAGTATGATTGAAGTATTAAATATTATGGCTCGATAGATTTTTTTAAGTACTCAATTTTTATTCTTATCGTAATGTTATTTACTAATTAAAATAATTACAATACGTATAAATATATTTTGTAAATATTTTTTTTGTTCCTACAATCTGATGTCCGCCTCGTAGCATAGTGGTAGCGCATTTGGCTACCATCTAGGAGATTGCAGGTTCGATTCCTGTAGGAGGTCAACATGAAATATTTATTTACATGTGATTTTGATATGATAATTGAGGCAGTTTGTGGAATCCATATTTTCATATTAATATTTCGTGTGTGATACCTTGGACTGGCACTGAAGCGTAAGACTGATTAAGATACACTGGACTTAGTGTAGCAATGCAGTGTCCTATGCACCATTGGGTGCGGATAAGGAAAAGTAGTAGTAGTAATAATTTTATTTATCTAGAAAAAAATTTACAATGCTTACATATATTTTTTCTTAATTTTTTTTTAAACCAATTATTGTGTTTCTTTTGTTCCTACAAACCACTTATAATATTATATTTACAATAAACAACGTTGGATTTCACATAATACTATGATCTGATAGGTATAAATAACAAACATCTTTATGATTTTGTTTGAATTAATATCCACTAATATAATTATTTGAAAATGAAACTCTCTCTTTTCTAATTTTTAATGTATTTCCATATTTTTTATAATTTGCCATGCATTTTTCTGTACATATTTATGTTACCTGAATTGTTTACTGTGCTAAATGTGTCAATATTTGTGAAATGATAATTAAATTTATATTAGGTTAGTCAACTTTCATATACTTTATTTCTTATTGTATTTTTTTTCGTAGGCATGGAACCATGACTTTAAAAAAAAGTTGATTTTCTTAAACCTTTTGGTACTTAGGGTAGCAAAATCGTAATAAATAAGGAATAACCTAGAGCCAAAAAGTAAATTTTATGTATTGATGCATTGAATTAGTGAGTCATTGATTTTGGTTTTAGTTTAAAAATTAAAAATGTGTTTAAATAACACACTACAATTGTGCAGGTTTATAATTAAAGGGGTTTCTAGTAAAAATCCATATACACTGCACTGAGTGACACCAATGGAGTGCCCTATCTTTTGTTAGGTGCGGAATGCATTATAAAGGAAAGTTATAACTTTCTAGAAGTAGTATTAAAATGTATAGTTATAGAAATAGTAAAAAATAACATTTCTGCTGGAGACAAAACAATCATGGTGTGGTGTTTACACAAACTAAAATGTAATAACTACTGGATATATCGTTAAGTAAAGACAATAGTGCCAGATCAAGCTATTTCCTAATTTTGTCACATGCTACTGCCATATTTTTACAAATAAATAATATTATGTATATAAATGTATTTTTTATTTATTTATTTATTTCATATGCACGGTACACCATACCCTTTACATAAGATTAACAAAGTACACAATAACATAAATATCAATAATAAAGAAAATATAACAAGAATACATATATATATGTTATACAGATAATAAAAGAAATTACTAAAAACAAATATATAAAATACAATTGCAAAAAAAAAAAACAAAAAATGGGATTTAAATTATTTTTTTAAATAAATTAGTAAGTAAGAAATAGTACATTAAATTATATGCATCGGGTCCGACAAGCAAGCAAGCAATGCACCCCTAAAACATGACTCTGATATGCTGAAAAAATCTAGTTTTGTGCTATATTCATTACCTATTATATGTAGCCGGTTGAATAAAGAATATTTTTGATGGTTCGAGTTTAATTTAGCAACATTAAACAATGATTGTAGCCTAGTGGTTCTGTTGGGGACACGTAAATTAATCAGTCCTAACAACTCAGGACAATCAATAAGACCATTCAATATTTTAAAAAGAAAGAGCAGATTAAACATTATTCTTCCGTCGACTAACTTTATCAGTTTAGTTTCGCTATGCAGGAAATCATAGTTAATGTCCATCAGTGCTTATAATTAACTGCTCGTAAAAAAATATTTTGTACTCTCTCAACACTGTAAGAATGGTTTGAATGATAATATTTTAAATTTTAATATAATAAATGGTTTACAATATCCATTTATACCAGACCTGTTATAAACTAGACAAGCTAATTCAAAGAGAGTTGTCAAAATTTTATATTTCATTTGTATTTTGCAGTGAAAAAGACAATACGCCCATTAAAAGGAATAACTTGCCTTTATATTTTTTATCTTCCACTATCTAATACAGTAAATTAGTTAAATAAAACACTTTGTTATTTAGACCACTTGAATTTATTTAAGCACTACTATAGTTTCGGAAAACAGAACTTTCCATCATAAGGTGTAGTAATAATTTTGTAATAAACATGTTGTAATACCTGATGATGGAAAGTTCTGTTTTCCGAAACTATAGTAGTGCTTAAATAAATTCAAGTGGTCTAAATAACCAAGCGTTTTATTGAACTAATTTAATCATGTTATTCCACAACGTTAATGCCAACTCAATAAATAATGTCTAATACAGTTTAATAATTTTGTTTCCCTCTAAAAAGTTTAAATTTTTATGAAAAGAACAACACTATTGGGATTGAGATCATAATCAAAATCTTCCAATGACTAGGAACCAGGAACCAAAGAAAATAGCTATCCCATGTAAAATAAATGTAAATGTAAAATAAACCATTGATTTATACGCAATTTGCATTTATATAATTTACAAAAATATTCTGGATTCATACTCTTCAAAACTGTCATGTTTTCAGTTGAAATACGCACACTGTATTCTAATAGCTTACCTACTAATAATTATTATGATTGCTTCATATAACTCTGAAAATCAATATTTGATTAGTATTGATTTATTTCTATCCATTTGAAAAATTTTATACACGTCTTTCATAAAGTATCTACTATCTGTAATGTTTTGATGCAATAAACATTACAACAGTTACCCTATTTATTTATTCTGTAAGAATAGAAAAGTTGTATGAGAATAGAAGATCATTGTTAAAAAGAAGTGTGTTTTAATAACTTTAAATTCAATTTAGAATAATTCTATTGATATGTGAGTACAGTATAAATCAAAACTGAGATAGATATGTTGGTTTCAAATTAGAAATACCTGTGTGGTTTTAATTATTTGCATATTTGTTAGGTATATTTATATGAAGGTTAATTTTGTTGATTTAGAAATTAGCGAGTATGCTCAGCAGCTTGGTATTGATCCCGTCACTGAAGGCCACCTTCTGCCCCTTGCTCGAGATGGATTAATGCAAGCTTTGCCACCGCCGTGGAAAGCTTAGTAAGTATTTATATACAATGATTATATTATCAAACTGCCATGACTTCAGTTGACATTTATTCTAATAATCACTAATTACCTAACTAACTAACTAACTAACCATCACGCCATTTCCCCGTAGGGGTAGGCAGAGAGGAAGAACGCCATATCACTCTGTCCTGACAGACTTCCTTTGCTTCCTCTACATTCATACATCTTCTCATGCACATACGCCGATTATTCCGACTTTTCACATGACCACTTTCAAGTACTTGTCATACTTGGTCAAGCCATGTCTTTCTCGGCCTTCCGCGGCTTCTACATCAAGGCACACTTGCATTTAAACTTCTTTTAGCCGTTCTTTCATCACTCATTCGCTCCACATGACCAAACCATTGTAAAAGCCCGTTCTTAATTTTGTCAATAATGCTTATTTCAGCCTTGAACTCTGCTCTAATTTCGACATTTGTACACCTATCATACATAGTCTTACCACACATTCGCCTGAGAGATTGCATTTCAACAGCATTCAGTCTACTTTCATCCTTCTTTTTCCAACACCACGCTTTACTACTGCCAATTTTGCGATAAGTTCTTATTTGCCACTATCGATTTCAAGGCACCATTAACTCTGTTTCCGGCACTAACCCTTCTCTCAATGTCCTTATCCACATTTCCGTCTCTAATTAACTAATCATCTCATTGGCGCATATCTACTAATCCTCTGTAGGACACAGACTTTCCAATAATTCACTGATTTCCTGGGTTGAAAATGGATTCTTGCTTTGCAGTTATGATGATAAGTTGAAGGCTCATTATTTTTACAACACTGAGACCCACGTAACACAGTGGGATCACCCTTTGGATCTAGTTTACAAGAATTTAGTTATCAAGGCGAAGCATTCTTCCGCTGATCGCGGTGACTCTTTACTCGATGATACTTGCGTTTCCATTCAGGTTAGTCATTTATTTTTATAAACAAATAAAATTACAAACAACATTTTGAGTGTGTCCAAATACTTGTAGACAAAAACTGGATTTCCTGTAAATGCCTAAATATCCATATTCCCTTCCAAACTTCTCGTCTCTGTTGAGATGTCAAATTGTAAATAAAATTACATTCACGTTAAGTAGAATTCATTTTATTTGTGATTTGTTATAAAAGGATTTGGTGACTTATGAAGAAGACGCAAAACAAATAACCACCGACAGATGTGAATCTAAAGATAAGATGGAAGCGCAAGACTCCTCGATTGAAAGCAGCTTGGAAGACGAAATAGGATTAGATCGGAAGCCGAAAGTTCCCCCTGATTTATTCAAACCCTCATCATCTAGACCAGGTCTCCTGGCTCCGATTGGTCGCAAACCCTTACCTCCTGTGACAGGAATCGGAGAAAGAAAACTTGGAGATATAAAAGCCCTGGTGAAAAAACCCGGAGAATCAAACACTTTCCCAAGAACAGCACAAACCAGCATGACCAAATTCAAATCTGGAATCTACCAACAGAGAGATCTTGATGACAGTTTTGACAATTCAGATAGCGATCAAAGTTTCGGTAGGAAGAATGCATTTGAAATTAAACGGAATAACACACCTGTGGGACAAACAAATACAATAAAAAAACACACACCAGAAATTATTGATCTAAGCTTCAATCCTAGTGGATTTAATGATTCATTATCAAAAGATGGTTCTACTAACTACGGTACACCTAAAAAAGGGCTCACACTATCTGGTAAGCTTATAAAAAACAGCATAACTATTATTTCCAAGTTGCTATTTATTAAGAAAACACTTGATTTTATTTTGCTTTTAAAATTTTAGGTGGAGGGTCAATATTCCTTAAATCTAACAAAGGATCCCAAGATCAAAATGATGGAAACACTTCTAACAGTATTGGTAAAACATCCGGCAGTAATACAGGGGATAACCCGAAAGGTATTTTACGAGAAAGAAGTTTTGGAGAAACGGCATTTAGAATCCCATCTCTGGATAGAAGTGAAGGAAGTAGGGGAAACGATCACACTGTGTCAGAAGAAGATAGAAAAAAGTGTGAGGTACGGAAAACTTCATAATAAAATGAATTCCCTTTTTGTTATTTAAAAAAAATTATCTTTGTGAAAACTTTATTTCATTGTTTTCTGTTGGTTATCGCCATAAGTGTAGGAAATCAAAGACTCAAGAAACAACACCTTCTACTTCTCTCATAATTATTTATTTTAATGGAGGATTTTTTTTTGTTTAGTTGTAAATTTATATATCTTTTTAAATACTATACATCGTTTTACAAAATTTAAAATACATAAGTGACTAAGACTAGACTAATAATTTGATACTTTTAGGTTTAATTTAGACCAAAAAGAAGTAGACTTCCAATATGACTACTCACCCAGCCCGAGTTCAAACAGCTCCTCGGATATATTACATGGGAAACAAGGGTCGGTCATCTCTGTCAACAAAATGGAAACTGGAAAGAACGAACCTATCAACGCAAACATTGGGATAGGTCGAAGAAACTCCGATACTTCTGGCCTTAATTCTGAAGGACCAAATATCTTAAAAGCACATAAACTACGACCACTGAAGAGTGATGATAATATAAAAGTGAAAACTAACCAAGTTCCTAATTTAGGTATGATGTGATGTCCATTTTACTATTTTATTTTATTAAATTAAATTTATGGACACATTTATTAAGATTGTGCATTTTTCACTGTATGTTTATAGGCCGTGACTATACTAATGAAGATGAAAAGAAAAGTGGTTAAAGATATCATATCTGTCAATGATTCTCCATCTAGAAAACTTATAAAACCTCTCTCCAGGTGATTTTATAAAACCAGCTCTGTTTCAAAAACCATTTGAAAAGCTCAGCGACATATTGAAACCCACTTCACCTGATACGGATAGTGATTCTGAGGTCTTATCTTTGAAAAGGTAGGTTTTTTTTTATTTAAAATTTATTTTGAATTAGGCTATCATTTTTCCTGTGCAATTCTACAATCGTGGCTTTTTATTTCAGAACAAAACCACTTTTATCTAAAAACAAACTCTCAATCAATCTTATGGAAAGTGTTGACTCTGAGGCATCTATTGAATCTCCAGATAAAGAAAATACTGATTTTGTAAAAAACCCTTCTAATGAATATCCAAGACCTGTGAAATCAACTAATGGTTTGTTTGGAGACAAGAAGAAAGATTCAGAGTCTGTTCGTAAAGTAGATTATATAAGTGATAATTCTAAAAAGATATTGGAAGCAGATGCTAACCGATTTAATGCTAAAGAATCAATTAGAAGAAATTCTTTGAATCGAATGCCTGTATTTGGTGAATTTAGTTCAGGGGATTCGAGACGGGCTGAATTAGATATGGTTAGTAAACGTGATAGAGAAACAGCAGATCTTAAACTAAAGATGGAAATGGAAATGAAAAGAACTCGTTCCGAGTTGGAAGAACAACACCGGAGAGAAATATTATCACTAAAAGAACAGTTATTACGGGAGCATATGAAAAATAAAGATCAATTGGAAAAGGTTAGTTTTCTTATAATATATTATAGTACTATGCGAAACCAAAGATGTGTGGACAATTTCGTTGTTGACAAACTCTTTTGTTAAATGATTGGTAAATTTCTTTTTGTTTAGACTATACAAGAAACCAAAGAAAATCACGAAGAAAATATGCAGAAAGCTTTAAATGATCTCCAGACAGATTTAAATAAACAGCGAGAGAAGGCCATTGCTGAGGAGAAATCTAAGTCATCTCATGAACTATCTTTAACTATGGAAAAGATAAAGGAAGAACATAGTAATAATATTCAAAGACTGAAAGAAGAAAACAAAACTAATCTTCGGAAATTAATCAATAATTTGGAACATGGTAAGAATCGGCAATGATCTTTCAAGTTAAGATAAATTTGTATCCATCTGCTTATATCTAGGTAAACACTTGTACAAACTGATCTCTGGGAGCATAATATACAACAATGCAACCCAAATATTTTGAAGAAGATGGATTTGTATATTCTAGATAATTACCTCAGAGCAAGATTCCATGCACTGTTCTGTACGCTCAGAAGTTGTACGAATGCAGATCGCAATTCTTTTATCAACACAGCAATCCACTTGCTGAGTATGACTTTTGCGCAAAATGTTGTCATTTTTTAATGTACATATGTATAGACAATGCATCGGCTATATCCTTTGATATGATTAGGGAGTTGCTCGATGAATATCTGTGTCTTTTTTTTTTTGTGTATACCATATACCTACTCACTAAAATCTATGAAATAGGTTAACCTGTCATGCAAGTTTTTGGGCATTTTTATTAAATAAATGTCCATGTTATATATCACATTTAATGGTGTGGTTTATGTTAATTTTTAGAAAACAATAAAGCCGTTAACGAGCTTGGGTTGCAATATGCTGACAATCTGGAGGCAGAGAAATTAAGACTGATCGCTGAGAATAAATCAGCGCTAGATAAAATGAAGAGTGAACACGAGTCTTTGTGTGATGAACTTAAAAAGGATTATAGGAGCGAGGTAAGAACTGTCGTTAAATTCATATATTAACAGAGATTAATCTTTTTCCCAGAAAATGTTAGTTTGTTCATTTATTAGATTAATTAGTTTGTTCATTTATTAGATTAATTAGTTTATTAGATTAATTAGTTTGTTCATTTATTAGATTTATTAGATTTTTTACTCGCCACTGCTAACTATGTTTAAGTAAAACTTTGATACCTAGATTTATATAATTACTATTAAGTTGCTTTTAATTTAGATGTTACATTTCTTTAAATTCTGTAAATTCAGTCTGAAATAATGAATAATATGTACCTATACTATAAAATAACATCTGTGAATTACCCAAAAAGAGATTAAAGACCAACTGAAATCAGGAATTTCGTAAAAATCCACAGATGTTCCTCTCCCTATTCTTAAAAACTGTAACTAATAAGCCAATATTGTATAAAATAAGAATGTAAATGTTTCAACGCCACGGTTTGATAATGCCCTTACAAGGCGAAACAATTGTCACTAACTTGATAATAAAATCACGTAGAACCGAAAAAATCGTTTTTTGATTTTAACAAAAGATATCATGGAGCTCTACAAAATAAATGCCATATCAATCAATAATAATATAATCAATTTTAGATCGAGTTAGTGCGTAGCCAGCAGGCGGCCCACCTGAGCGCACTACGCGAGCGCATGCGACGCGAGAGCGCGGCGGCGGCGGCTCGCCCCCGCGTCCCGTGTCGCCCCCACGTGAGGGCGTGGCTCTGGAGCGCCTCCGCTGCGACAAGCGCCTGCTGGAGGACAAGTATCGCTGCTGCCTCAAGGAGAAGTACGCTCGTCTCAAGGCGGACGTCAAGGTGAAAATTACACACGTTTCTAGTTTTACATCTTGAGAGAAAATAGTAAATGGCATTCCAGACATAACCGATAGTTAATATTACCTATGTATACGAAGAACCTTCCATCACACAGCATGTAAAGCTAGGAAGACTCCACTGAGCAAGCTATGTAGCAGGATATATTAACAGCCCTTTACAAATATCTGTTTGTTTCTTCTTCTAGATTTCTATAGAACGCAGAAATAAAAGGCGGGGAGCAGAGTCTGACAACAGGATCAGAAACAGACAAATCTCATTCTCATAAAGTTGTTACGCTTGGCGAAAAGTAAATATATTAGTTTTTTAAATGATGATTTAAAGGAATAAAAATATTGATGTTTTACTAATTAATTATTAATTGTTTAGATCTGGTGACATCACAGATGCTCTTAATTCCCATCAGTAAACTTGATCCTCGCAAACGAATAATGAGCAACAATAACCATTCAGTTAACGGTTCTGCTCGAGTTTCTAATACCACCATTACAATAGCTCAAATGCACGTTAAAGAAAATGACAATAACAATGTGAACCCTGCCATCAACCAAAACAGGGATATTAATCTGTCTCTGAGCGATTCCACCCTCGACAAAATGGATCCGGAACAAACAGCCAGTTGTTAAATGTAGCCGGAAGGCACGATTCTCTCAACAAAGTTTCTCCAGATAGATCGAGAGGAAAATCTCCAAGTTTTAGAGACAAGTCTCCTCTCGGCAAAGTTGTAATACGCGAAAAATCACTTGCCAACGGGGATAATGACAACAGCATCGGTTTAAACGATATTTCACTTAGCCAGAGTGACAGTCATACTGTTTCTAACAGCAAACATGCCAAGAGAGTCCACGTTATCGAGACTTACAAAGATAAGTATGGGACTAGAGATCCTGTGGATATCAGAGGAAAGGGCGCTTTTAGGAAATCTTTGAAGCCGAGTCACGATTATATTGAAAGCAGTAAGTAAATATGTAAATAATAAACGCTATCGTTTATATTTAGAACGTGGCAATACTAGGCTCTGACAGGCCATGTGTCAGCGTCAAACGTGTAAATTGAGGTTATGAAAATTGAAATATCATGTAACCGTGTAGGAGGAATCCTTATAGTAATTTATTGTTAATTTTGACAAAGAAGTGATTGAAGCGAGAATAAACTTTAAAGGTCGTTTTATAATAAGTTTTATTTCCGTTCGTAGAAATTTAAACAAATAATAATATTTTAATAAAACAATTTATAACTTTAACCTATAATACATGTAGGTACTATTGATTACAATACCGACCTGTAAACAAAGAAATGACATTTAAAGTTTATTCTCGCTTCAACCACTTCTTTGTCAAAATTAACAATAAATTACTACGAGGATTCCTCTCCTAAACGGTCACATGATATTTCAATTTTCATAACCTCAATTTACACGTTTGACGCTGATACATGGCCTGTCAGAGCCTAGTATTGCCACGTTCTAAATATAAACGATAGCGTTTATTATTTACAAATATACTAAAGTAATTTGTTCCCCTGTAAAAAAAAACATACACACATTCTTTACGAGTTGTTTTTAACTTCTAGCTGTAACGGATTACCAAGATTCCTCCGATACTGGTATGAGTGACCATTTGCAGGCTAAAGAATCCCTCGCAGGTTAGCTTGTACTATAGTTTAACAACGATATGTTATGTATGTATTAATGTTTTTCGTAATAATGATTAACTTTTTTTATTTTCATCTACAGGAAGACATCGAAAAAAGTTATTCACCAGGTTAAAGTCTGCTTCCACTTCAAGATTGAACTATTCAGTTTCCCCTAAGTATGTATGAATTCTATTCAAATTAGGATAGATAAAATATTTACTGATTGCTAATTTTCAATGTCTTATATGCATCAGGTCCAATGAACGCGCCTGCAGTCCACTAGAAAACCTCCGTCAGCAGTTGAGAAAACTGGAGGAGTTAGAAGAACAGTTCCCTGATGTTACGCTGAATGCTGATACAACTGCTTATCGTCTCCGTTACCCATTTCCTGACTCAGGTAAGCTTCGCTCAATTTTTTTAACAAAAAACCAAAGTTGGCAGTAGGAAAAAAAAACTGTCCCTAATATGAACATGTATGTAGATGAGATTTATGTGGGTTTTTAATTTAGGAATTCATGGATTTGTACAGTGATGTATAGAAGTCACATAAACAATAATCTCCATTTTGACATAATTGGAGTTGGTCGTTTTACCCTTTAAGCTGTTGACGAGTTACGGTTATTGTGGAAAAGGGGGCGATTCTTTCAATAGGGTTAAAAAACACTGCTTTAGTTCATGTAGCATATGAGTATCACCAATGATTTGAAAGTTTTGGGGGTTAGTTACGTATTTTGGCTGTGTATTATATGTCGCAAATTAAGAATACATAAATTGTGACCAGGAGGTGGTGGAGAGTTGGGTTTCCTGCGTCACCGCGCCCTGGTGGAGCGGGAGGGGGTGCGGCGCGCCAAGGCCGCCCTTCGCCGGCGCCGTCACTCGCTCCGCCAGCAGAGGACCTCGCCGCACCCCTGGGAGGTCAGGGTAACACTTTACTCTCTCTACCAACTTCATTCTAGTGTGTAGATTTAGATTGTGTTTATTAGATTTATTTACACCATAACGGATTTCACGAGTAATTGTAGTTATACAAAATGAAAAAATACGGACATAATGGTGTTCAATGAAGATATAATATATTTTTTATTTTAGCTACACAGTACTTGCCAAAAATACAAAAAATACATACATATTGATAGAACGCCACACCACTCTGTCCTGGCATACTTCTCTTGCTTCCTCCACATTCATACATCTTCTCATACACGCACGTCGATTATTCCGACTTCTTACATGCCCACTTTCAAGCACTTGTTTTACTTGATCATGCCATGTCTTTCTCGGCCTTCCTCGACTTCTACATCCAGGCACAGTCGCATCATATATTTTTTTAGCCGTTCTTTCATCATCCATTCGCTCTACATGACCGAACCATCGTAAAAGACCTTTCTTAATTTTGTCGATAATGCTTATCTCAGCCTTGCATTCTGCTCTAATTTCGACATTTGTACACCTACCACACATTCGCCTGAGTGACCAAGCAATGACCAAGCAAGATAATATACAGAAATTTTTAAGTAAGAATGCATAGGAATTGGGATACCTACATTAAAATATTGGTAATGTTATACCCTTTCTGATGTTAGAGCAGTTAAGAAGTAGATGGGAAGTGATTCAAGATGAAACTCAAACCTGGATGTATCGCAAAAGAGAATTAATAGTGTCATGGTATAGATCCCTCTTAAATTTTAAATTATAAATAAAACACCTCAATTATTTTTTAACACTTTTTCTATTTTTTTTTTAGTTATTCCCTAGCAACATGGTTTTATATTTCTGCCTACTTCAGACTGGCGGGAATCTAATTAGTGCTTGAAAATGTTAATTTTTAACTATTTTTTTTAACTATTTTACTGTACAGTTCTTTCCAATCATATATTTTATTTATTTATTTATTTTATTGTTTTTACGCCCGGGCATCCAGACACTGTTCCCTAAAATGCACTAGACTTGTGTTGAAAACATCAATATTGTTAGTATACTTGTTAGCCAGTGCGTGCATTCTTCGTATCGGTGAGTTAGTACTGTAATTGGTTGATGATTGGCTACAGTAAAATAGTGCATTACTATGGGTAACTCGACCAGGCACTCGTATACTAATTAAATTCGTTAGTTGACAACAATCAAACATAGATTTTAATACTTTTAACAGAAAGAGCAAATCATTTAATATTCTTCTATTTTCTAATGTTTGTATATTCAAAAAGTTTGAGAGAAACTAAATGTCTAACGAATGTCTGTTGTAAAATATTTGCAGGATGAATGTGAGCTAACAGACATGGAAGTGTCTCTACACAGAACTAAGTCCATCTTGGGAGAGAAAGTGATTCGCCTCCGCCACATTGAGAAAAGCCCTGCGTCAGCTTCAGACCGAAAGGGAAGGAAAGGATGTGGTCACCACCGACTCAGCATCACATAAACAAGAACACAAGGTAAACAACTACATTATTATTCGTTCCCGTCATATCATTGCACACTTTTCGTTTTACGCATACCTCCGATATGTTTTAAGTGTCAATACACCCTCTGCTGTTTTTGTCTGTGGGAAATTGTAAATAAAATAACTCATTGACTATAATAATTAGGGATTTTTGCTTGATAAAATAACGCACAGCGCACATTTTCAAAGCTATAACATCTATGATTGTCACAATGTTGTATTTATTATCATTATTCATGGGTGAAAAAAAAAAAAACTGAACCTTGTTGTTGCAAAATTATATATTTTTTTTTATATTACAACAATAAGATTTTGAGTTCATCTGTGAAAAAAAATTGTATGTATTTCCCGGTAAAATTTCACATGATTTTGGTAAAAAATGTTATCAGTTATCAGGCAACAAATAACATCGATTTTAGTAACAAATTATATTTTCCTATTAAATTAGTGGTTATCCTACAAGACATTAAAATACCTCCACATTTGTTTTAGCAGGATACAACCCTCAGCGACATTTCATCCCACAGTTCTGGGTTCAGTAGCACAGAGGCCCACAGCGATGGGAACCAGTCGAGGCAGGGGGCGGAGCGAGAACACGACGCCGAAATTATTTCCAGTCTTCAGACCCTCAATACGGAGATTAAGGATATTTGGCAAGTTCTGAATGCTCAACAGCAACTCAGTGTCTCTAAAGGTAATTAAGTGAATTCTTTGAAATGCTGATTGTTGATCTTGAAGTATCCCGTGAATTTATAGGTTGTCTTGAAAAATATTGATAAATAGATCTTTTGTTTTGAGTTTAAAAAAAAGATGTCCATGATTTAATTTTTCGTTTTCTTCTGATTTCCATTTTGGCTGTAGGTAGTACATATCTATCATCATTGACTCCTCATCAAAAACAGTTAAGCTCTATTGAGATGTCAATGATGAGTGATGCAAGCCGTGTCATGGATATAACCTAGTATTTTTATTCATTCAAAATGTTGTTTACATACAACAAAAGTAAAAATGATGAAGTAAATCAAAACTTCCATGACCGGCAATAGACAACACGCTGGAAATGCATAGATGCGACCCAAAAGAATGGAATAGACACAGAAATAAGAGAGGAAAAATCACAGCACATGGAAAAATAGAATTGTAAAACTCTAATAATATTTATTTGTATTTCAGTGTTCCCCATTGGCCAGCTGCTGTATACGGACGTGGGTTGGCAGCTGCCCATCGCAGCTAGCAACATCCCAACTCTGCAGCTCCTGCCCGGGGCGACCAGCACCATGCCGACCCTGTCCCGGGCCCCTGGGCGCCCCCCGACAGGCCACACGGCCTCAGGCAAGTCGCCCAGATAGCTGTTAGGCCGCAGCTTCCACCCGCTACTGTGCAGGTAATGAAATTGTTATTACAACTGAGGTCCTATGTGAAATAATAGCGTCATCGCGTAAACTAATATTGCAATTGACTCTAATATATTTTAATAATAATTGAAATGCACTAGTTTATCCCACGTTGGATCTTTTATTATTGTTGCAAAAACAGCTGTCACATACAGAGCTCGTACTCAGTGTTGCTATTACAAATTAATAGTGTTTCCATAATACATAACAGACTCCATATTCATATTTAAGTTACTGAATGGCACGATTGACTCACTATCGCTGCTGACGTCGAATTGTGAACTCAAGACAGGATCTAGACTTCTTCAGTGTAAGAATTACTATCCACTGAATTAGACCCATTGTTGTCTTGAAAATGTCCTTAGTTTTGTCCTAGCTGTATGTATTTTAATATTGTTTTGTTGTATTGTTCTGTTCCTTTTTTTCAATTATACATGAAATCGTATTTAAATGGACTTCATGTCCGTAAATAAATAAATAAAAACACTGTTTTTCCCAATTTGGCTTTGGAATCACCGGGTACTACAAGGATCATAGCCGTAACCCATTGTATCTGTGTATTATGTTATCAGAGTGCTTGCGAATTTCAATGACTTCCTTTGTTAATCTCCAAAATTATTATAACATTTTTGTAGGTTCCTTTGCCAAGTGGAGTAGCGTCTAGCCTAGTGGAGAGAACAAGGGATCTTCGTGATTGGTTGAAACAACAAGCTGCTCTTTAGGAAACTAACTTCGGCGTACACTTTATCTAGTCATTTTAGTCATCGTCTAGTCAACATTTACACTTTTTATTTATTTTTTAAACATTCCATTATTTGTACTATATAATGTCTGAATCTACGAATCTAGTCGTACAAGTTTTAATTTAATTGTTAATTTTTTATAAACTGTATTTAAAAAAAACACATATTTTAGAATGAAGAAATTTCAATCAAAATAACAGTTCAAAGAATAATATGTTGTATTGTTTTTACGTTTTTACCATTTCATTTATGTAAAATTTTAATAGGAACGATAATAAAATAGTGCCATCCAAATTTAATAAATGTCATTATTAAATTTATCCTGGCATATTAGTCAACATTAATTTGTTTGTAGCTGCCAGAATACAATTTTTCATTTCAAAAGTTTTGAAATTTTTTATTCTACTTATTAAGTTTGTATAAGGCGTTACTATATGTTTTGAAATGGCAGAAAGTGCAATAATAAATCATTATAAACCCCTTATTATAGCCTCTAAAAATGTATTTAAATAGATGGTTTAAAAATGTGTGAATTTCATATAAACCCCTTATTTATATAGCCTCTCAACTGTCTTTATAGATGGTTAAAAAATGTGTGAATTTCGTATAGATTTACAATTTACATAAACTATGGTGCATAGTATGATTTTTCGAGTATTTATTGAACCATATGATATATTCTATAATAAAATATAACGTGACATATAAAAGATTGGATTTGTACTATTTCAGTACCTACTTTTAATTAATACAACAAAAAAAAGTCTTGTTGAATATCATGATGAATTTCAGGTTCGCTCAGCATTTGAGTGTTTTTATCACATTAATTTTTTCAAATATGTAAAAAAGTAAACATTTCATTCTATCTAATTAATTATTTTTTAATAACAATTTAATATTATTAACTCATAAAAAAAAATTTAAAAAAAAAAACTTGTTGGCATATTTTATTTTGATGTTTGATTTTTATAGCTGGGCGAGTAAAAAGTAAATAATATGCTAACAACACGAGTGTTAAAACTAGAAAATAATCACAACATATTAGTATACTTATAGAATTATATCACTTGTGTGAATATTTGCTGAAAGCAGTGATAGATTATCACAAATTTTAAATACACAATACATTGAATGTTGTTAGTGTTAATTTAAATATTATGTGCACTTAAAATCACTTGTGCATGAATCGAAAATTATATTATAAATTCAGATGTTCTTTACTATTCTCATATAGAATTTATTGATGAAGTATTTACATTCCCATTTGAAATAAATCCGTCTATTTAGGTCATTTCATATCATTAATAATTTTTATATTCAAATTATAATTGCAACACATAAATTATTGATAGAAATCAATATTCTAACAAAACTTTGTCATCTTTGACAATTTTTTTGGTTTATTTAAATTATTATTGGTCTGAAATGATATAACGATGAATGTAAATATTTTTGCCTGGTAGTGAAAGTAAATTATGTCAAATTTGTCCAATACCCTGAAATAAATCATCACAATAATTTTGATGTTAGTAGGTATATAATTCTTGACTTCTGTAGTATTGATTTAGCATTTGAGTTGTAATAGCAGAATCCAATCATACTTTTGAAATACATTTTATACCAATGAACCCCTCCATCCCAATAGGAGTAATATTTGTCTTGATAGTGCAACCATAAGATTATGTGCCGCACAATAAAATGCCCATAAGGTCCGTAGGTGGAATGATTGCTGTGAAATGAAGCGTGCATGGTTCTGGCTAATGCCAAGTGATATGGAATACGGCGTGTCTTATAAGTATCCTTAGTAAAGTTATACCCCATAGTTGTAAAATAGGCACTATTCGTTATAATCGACTGATGCATTGGAATTTTCGCATGGTGCGCTAAATATATAATTGGAACATACTTAAATCCAAAATATTATATTTGTGAAAATTACTATGTAGTTTATATAAGAGCAATGTCTAATTTAAGCAACTGTTTTTTAGTACTTGTAGCATCGCACAGTAAAAAATACTTCTCAATTATTCTTAATCACAAAATATGAAATCATCAATAGTTTGCATGCTCTACCAATACAATTCAAAATGTAATCGTTTACAATTAATGAATCTTGCTAGATAAAAAATAATAATTAGCATCACACTAAAATGTTTTTTAAAACTGTTAATATAGTAAATTGAAACATGTGAGCCAGGTTGTGTATTGTATTATATTTATATTCAAATCTGTTACTAGTTCTTTATAATATTCTGGTTCTCTGTGTGTCGAAAGTACAATAATATTTACCGCTGTCTTACATAATGTCTTGGAACAGTCTATTGTCTATTGTTTATGTGGGTAGAGTAAGATCAGTGTTAAGTTTGCTCTTAAATAATTATGGTATTTCTTGGTTGTGTCGTCTTTGCTCACTCTTTTCTAAAAGTATTAGTTATAACTCATCCTTTTTACAATATATTTTACATAATCAATTCGGCCCTCTAAATGCTTGGGTATTTAGAAAGTTGAGAATTTATTAGAAATATGACTTATAAAGAACGTTTTTTAAATTATACTAAATCTAATACTTATGGTAACATATTATATTTTGTTAAAAGCTCTGCTCATTAATAAAATCAAAAGCTTTTATTGTTTTATAGAGTTTTTATCAACCAAATTACACTACTGATATCATAGTCATACATTCCGTGAATCATTCTAATAGAGTTAAGATAAAATTTACCAAATAATAAATGAATGTTAAAATGTCAATAAAATAAAAACCCCAAAACTATCTGCCCTTTTACTTTCCCCCTCCTTCCCTTCTTTAATATAAAAACAGTATTCAAGGACCACCACTGTTTCGTACTTAATAAAATAATGAGTAAACAATATTTCAAAACACTAATTATTTTATTCCAAGGAGCCAGTTACTTCTTTTCTTTTTCTAGCATGATATACAGGGTGTCCCATAAATCAACGATAACCCGGAAATGAGTGATAGGCCAAGTCTTGACAGTTATCAGAAAAATATTTTTTTTTAAATTTGGTCAAGTACTTTACAAATTATACCTATCAAAAAAAATTGTGAAAAACTGCCACCCTGGGATGATCTTTCAATTCCTGTGACTACAAATATTAACTTTTCTTAGATTTTTTTTCTGTAATGTGACCATGAATAACCCTTCTGTAAATTTCAGATTAAAATTAAAACGTAAGTGCCTCAGTTTTAAATAAAATGGTAGCTTTTTGCCCAACATTGAATTCAGAATAATTTCATCGCCCAACTTTAAACCGACTGTCCTGAAAAAAAAAAGTACCACGCTATTTTGGCAAGTTACTTAAAAAGTTGGCGCATTTAGTCAGAATTTCAAAATGGTATGACACCTGCTAAAAAATTTCTTCATTGAGGAGAAAAAAAAATTTAAACCTAATTTCATGCCAATTCTGTTTAATTAGATAAAATGTAAGCTTCTTAAAGTCTACAAGTTACAAGTTCGATTGAGACGGAGAGTGACGCTATTTTGCCTAGGGTGAGTGAGACAAAAATGGTGACGCTACTTTTCTAAGTATGAGCGAGAAAGATAGTGACGCTATTTTGCTAAGTGTGAGCGAGATAGATAGTGACGCTACTATTATCCAAGAGAGAGACGGATTGACACATCATATTGACTAGTGTGAGTGAAATAGATAGAGACGCCACCCAGGGTAAACAGTGATGCATAGGCACATTTTGCAATACTGCAGTATGTTACGCTTTTTCGTTTACTGCGCATCTTTCTGTATCCGTATTGACTTCGTACTTACAACTTTGGCTTTGTTTATTGGACTTGATTTGTATTGTGATTTGGATTTATCTGCCCCGTTTCGAACAACCCTGGACTTGTTTCAATCGTGAGCCCGTGTTTGTGTAGTTTGAGTGTTATCATGCCACGTCGATACACCGCGCAGGAATACGCCAACATGCATCTCATTTATGGAGAATGCTTATGCAACGCTAATGCTGCAGCTAGAATGTATCGTGAGAGATACCCAAACGCTGAGCGTCATCCCGATTATCGAGTGTTTCTTAATGTGCATCGGTCATTTGCAGAGGGCCGATTCCCTAGTCAAATAGTTAGCGAGGGAAGACCCGTCATGCCCCACGACAACGGAGTACTCCAAGCAGTCCAACAAGACCCAAATATCTCAGTACGTGGAATTGAAGAGAGCACTGGAGTACCAAGAAGTAGTGCACATCGTATTTTACAAAAAAAACGGTTTCACCCATACCATGTGCAAAAGGTACAAAGTCTGCTACCCCGAGACTACCCAGAGAGAGTGCGATTTTGTCAAACGATGCTGCTGAGGTACAGAGAGGATCCGTGATTTTTTGAAAAATTTTTATGGTCTGATGAATCAACGTTTAAAAAGGACGGTTTCATGAACCTCCACAATTTGCACGAATGGCACGTGGAAAATCCACATTTGATGCGGGAAGACAAATCGCAGTACCGGTTTAAAGTAAACATGTGGACGGGAATTTTGAATGGTACAGTTATTGGTCCATTCGAGCTGCCGGAGAACTTAAATGCCCAGATTTATTTGGACTTTTTACGGAACCAATTACCTAATTTGTTGGAAGACGTTCCACTGAACATTTATGGCAACATGTGGTACCAACAAGATGGCTGCCCAGCGCATTATGCTCGCGCAGTACGAGAGTTTCTCGATCGAGAATACCCCGATAGGTGGATTGGGGGCGGGGTGGTACAATTTCGTGGCCTGCCCGTTCACCTGACTTAAACCCATAGATTTTCTTCTACTGGGGAACGATCAAAGAAAAAGTTTACTTCAAACCAATTCAAGATGTACACGAGCTGCGCCAAAGAATTGCAGAAGCCGCTGAGGACATTAACGTGAGAAGGTACGCCCGAGATATAGCAAGATCATTTTTAAGAAGATGTAGAGCTTGTATTGCAGCTCAAGGCAATCAGTTTGAACATTTGCTATAAAATAACATTGTAAATAAATCATAACTGAAAAATCCAATAACTGATTTTTATTATAAATTTTGCACCCAAAATTAACAAATAATGTTATCAAATTATTTGTTAATTTTAGGTAAGGTAATTTTAGATAAGGTAATTTTAGGTAAGGTAAGGTCAAGGTAAAGTTTTTATCTGTTACATTCACTCTGTAGTCGAAATGGCGTGTACTTGTACCTGTAACTTGAAGACTTTAAGAAGCTAACATTTTATCTAATTAAACAGAATTGGATGAAATTAAGTTTAAATTTTTTTTTCTCCTCAATGATGAAGAAATTTTTAGCAAGTGTCATACCATTTTGGAATTTAGACTAAATGCGCCAACTTTTTAAGTAACTTGCCAAAATAGCGTGGTACTTTTTTTTTTCAGGACAGTCGGTTAAAGTTTGGACGATGAAATTATTTTGAATTCAATGTTGGGCAAAAAGCTACCATTTTATTTAAAACTGAGGCACTTACGTTTTAATTTTAATCTGAAATTTACAGAAGGGTTATTCATGGTCACATTACAGAAAAAAAATCTAAGAAAAGTTAATATTTGTAGTCACAGGAATTGAAAGATCATCCCAAAAATATTTTTCTGATAACTGTCAAGACTTGGCCTATCACCCATTTCCGGGTTATCGTTGATTTATGGGACACCCTGTATAATGCAGTTGCGCCAAATTACACTTTGGCTTTAAACTTGTAGAAGAATCAATTAAAATTATTTCAACGAAGTTTTTTCGGCTGGCTGGGCCAAATACTATGTATGCCTCCCGAGCCGTAACCATGCTTGCCTATTTTACAAGACATCTGAGCCCAGATTACATGCTTAACTTCATCAATATGTATCGCAGTTGTGATGCGTATATATGGTAGTCATTATATTTAAAGAGATTTTACTAAATCCGCGTCGCAACTGTGATACATATTAATGAAGTTAAGCTTGTAATCTGGGCCCTGGTTCTCAGTCCAGACTTCCACTTTATGAGTTAGCTGATTATTATTAGACTACCCATACCACAAATGATTCAGATAATGTTTTACAGCAGTGATAAGTAAACTTCTTTAGGAGTGAGACAAAAACCACTGAAAAATCGTTTGGTGAAAAATACAAAAGAAACATTGAATTTAGTCAATAAAATCTGGGACTGGCTAGACCGAACCTTTAATTGTTTGTCTCTCGGCTCACGGGCTGTAGTTTGTCCATCACTTTTTTACTGTATACAATAAAAGACAAATGCGGTTTTACGGTTTATTTTACATTTTTAGAATTACAAAACGATAGGTCCCTGAGTGTCCTTGCGTGCGCGCGCCTTGGCCTTGACCTGAGCGGCGATCCTGTCCAGATCTCTCCTGCCCTGCTTGGTGAGGCGGCGCCCGCCCTCGGGGGTCTTCTCGATCAGCTTGAGGGCCTCCAAGCTCTGCAGCGCCTTGCGAGCGATGCCGGCCGACGAGCGGCAGAAGTGAGCGGGGGTCACGCCGTTGCGCTTGCGGCCGCCGTAGATCTTGGCCACGGTGCGAACTCCGAGTGGGGAGCGGATGTAGATGTGGCGGACGAGGGAGGCGCAGCGCACATAGTACCAGTCCGCTTCGTAGGGAGCCAGCTCCTTGAATCGCCCGGTCTTCACGAGGTCCACGAATTCGGGGACAGGCAGCTTACCGGACCTGCAAAAATTCAATCATTTTAGTAAGTCCTGTTACGGACAGTGCTGTAACATTTTAGTAAGTCCTGTTACGGACAGTGCTGTAACATTTTAGTAAGTCCTGTTACAGACAGTGCTGTAACATTTTAGTAAGTCCTGTTACGGACAGTGCTGTAACCGCGTATTTAACAGGAAGAAACACCCAGCAAAAAGATGTTTTATTTTGAAAATGGTAGAAAAAACTTTTTTTTTTGGTTTGATTTAGATTTGTTAGAATGCGTGAAAATATTTCTTCTCTATCTAAATATCATTATACAAAATCACTCGCAAAGGAGTGGAGGCTGTTACATAAGAAAATAATATATTATTAACCATCCAACATTCTGTTTTTTTCCAAGAAGTATCAGACTTAAGTGAAATTAGACACGAGCGTATCCCGCTTAGTTTGTAGATTTTTGGTAGGTATATAATCTTTTATCAAGCGTGTAATAGCGCAGGATGGTAATCAAAGTGGGCATACCGTGTACGTTCATATGCATAGAACGGTTAATCGTTGTACTATAATCAACAAGACTATCAATATTTTACTCCAGCTGAGTTATTCTAGAAGACAACTGTCAATAAAATATCTCACATTCGTTAAGCATATAAGACGTAAGTGATAAATCTTCTCATGCAGGTACACAAATTATTCCGACTTCACATGTCCACATTTAAATATTTGATCGAGACATGTTTTCCTCGATTTCTACACCCAGACACACTATCATTAAATATGTCTAAAGCTGTTATTTTATATACATTAACTCAAGAATTGGTTGTCAATCAATTAAATAATGCCCACTTTATATGAGACAGTTTCTTGTTCAGAAAACTACACAGTTTCTTGTTCAGAAAACTGTGCAGTCTGTCAAACTTCTGTCAAAAGACACGCTAAATATGTGTATTTTTGAAACGCGATTGTAAGGTATTATCGTATGTTTGCTCTCAGGAAATTGTATATTTAGCTAATTATGTATATATGTTATTGTTTTTTTACGTATTTAAAAGCATACAATAAACCAATGTCTATTTAAACGTTTACATAAAAAACATTGACTGTCATGTCAGCTTAAATCTGACACTAGCACACAGTTTTTCATGCAGTTTTACCTTTATGTGGGACCGTTTTCAGACTGCACAGAAAACTGTGTAGTAGTAAACTGCGCCATATAAAGATAGCTTAAGACTTAAAATATCAAATTCTATCATGGGGTGAATACTAGGTGTCGAAGAAGCATTAATATATTATTATTTCGTACATCATTAACAAATAATACTACATTCCTTCCTTACGTTAAATTGCTATTGAAACATTGCTTTAGGAATCTAAAATCTAAATGATAACTCATCAGTTTTAAACATTCACTTTTCATTAAAAATACAGCAATCAATAAGTCAATTTGATTAGATTGTTTACGAATTATCACTATAACTTATAATGCACACCTCATACGACATTGTCTCCCAAGACAACAAATATGACAGTTCGTTAGGCTGAACAAAAATACTACATATTTTATCAAAGTACTTACTTCTTCAAGAAGGCGGCAATCTCCCTCACAACTTTGTCTTGTTCGACGTCTTTTAATGTGACTGACGGCATCTGAAATAATAAGAAACTAAGTGAACACGCGTTAAGAGTTTTCTGTCACACAAGTTTTATAGGTTAGCAGCGAAAAAACACAACAGGAGGCAAAATTTGATTTTGATTCAAAAGAAATGTGTTTTTTAACGTACCGCAGACTTAAATTTTGTAAAATTGACGTTAACTATCTTAATAAACTTAAAAATTAGTCGCCATGTGGCCCAGTAGACATTTACCTTTAATGGCAGCCAAAACCGGAAAGATCAAGACAAGCGGCGGAAGCAGTATTGCCAGTAATCATATATAAAACTTGGGGACCAAAATATTTTACGGGTTTTAAAAACTTGTGGGGCTTGATGTTATGATATCGCATAAATTTTAAACTTTATTTGGAATAATACGGGCAAAAAAATAAATACTAATGAACAGCTACAGTCTACGGAATGAAGACGTATCTTTTTTTAATTTGAATTTTTTAAATATTTTTTTTTAACCACTTGTGAGGATGTAAAAGGTATTGGCGGCCAATTGTTTTACTTTTGGAGGCAGTTATGGAAGTAGAAATGGATTGATGATGATAATGATTATAATGTTCTACTTCTTGTTAGTAAAAGCAGAAAAAAGTCATGTAAAAACATTTTAAAACCTATTTAAAAAAAAAATAATATACCTATGTAAAATTCCGTACGCCTTGTTCAAAATTAATAAATAAACATGTCTAGCGTGCCAAATATATAAAATACTTACACCAAAAATACTACATCTTTTCGATGTTTCTCTCGTGTTAGTATTTAGTATCTTTAGGAGTCAAGTTTAATTCAAGATGATAAGCACGTTATTGACTATTGACTTTATTCTTACATTGGCGCAAAAATGTCATGCATTTACGAATTCAGAATAGAAAGATTTTGTGTAATTACATTAACACGCACATTATAAATATACATGATTATTTGTTGAAAATAATACACGAGAGGAAACCATTACGGAGTGTAAATATTTATACACATAATTGTTTCAGTTTTTAGTTCTTTTTGCGCTATTATTTTAGATGAAACTTTGCTTGTTTTTTATCCGAGGGATTCGATATTTTTCGATGAATTTACAAAAAGTTATGTCTTTTCCAACGTTTTCGGCTAGTGCTTCGGACAGTCCGAAAGGCAAAGATTTTCCAGAAAATCCCGGACCCGCGTACGCGATATATGACACGTTAAAAGACTTGTGCAACAACAATTCAGATTACTTTAAAAACGACGAAAGTGATGCCGGACAACGTCTTCACGCTGGATTTAATAGCCTAATCACAAGTATTGATACAGTTATTCCTCTGGTGGATCACATTAGAAAGGTAAACATTACTTGACAATAAACATTTTCTTATAAAATCATGTTATTTTATTAGATTTAAAAAAAAACGTAAATTTTCTTCCTGAAAAGAAATAAAAATCTTTTTTCCAATAAGATTATTAAAAGTTTCTAATATGCATGTATTTTTTAATGGAATTTGGGTACCCACACATCGTCGGTCCAATGCCAAAGACGCGAATCTTCAAAAAGTCTATAAAAAATTATAACAAAATATAATTATTCAAAATATACACTCGATTTTAAATATTTTCACAATGGTGGTTTTTGTTTTTTATGGGAAATATTTAATTTTATTTATTGGGGAACACAACAGCAATACAATTTATGTAAATAGGTACATTAATAAAAAACACATTATAAAGCTAATAAAAGAGATCCTTCAGTAAACATTTAAAAAAAAAAAAAACCTTTGACTTCTTATATATTAAAATATTTCAATTTTGAAACTGCTCTCGAATCTACTACTAGATCAAATTGATTGATACTTAATATTAACCGGGTCGTCGTGTAGTGGTAAAGTCACGGACTCCAGATTGGAATTTCTAGGTTTAAATCCCACTCCAGCACTTGTTTTCTGGCACAGTTGTTTTCTATTATCTGAAAAACGATTTGTTGTCCCCAGGAAGCACCATCTTTTGACTTTGATGAGAAGACTCCCGGGAATGGGTATCGCAGCTTCGTCTCCGTGGTGGACTACTGCATACAGCATGGTGTTACCGTCAGTAAGCAAGTGTGTCTTGCGAGGGAGTCCATCTTATTCCGGAAACTTTATTACACCAAGTAAGTCAACTGTTGATATTCATAGATTTGTTTTCATATCCAACATACAGGTCTTTTCTTCTTCATTTTAGATACGTTTGATAAACTGACAAATATCATTAGTGTAAATTGATTCTAAAAATTTGGGTGCCAATGTATCAATGCTGTGTTTTCACCATGCAGTTGTGAACTGTCGACATAACAGACGACATTAGTCTAGGAAATATAACAATATCTTTTTAATGCCTTTTTAAATCAATATTTTCATCTAGAATGAATTGAAAATCAAACTTATAACTTTGTGTATTGTTATCACTGCACAATAGATAGTATAATGTAAACAATACATTATAGATGAGCAGAATATCGTCGATGCACATTAAAAATGCACTATGGAATTTTTATATCGCACATTCTGGTATCGATTACATCTAATCATTAATTACTGTTTTAGTACAAAGACTAAATAGAAAAAAAACACTTGGATTAATAATGACAATTTCTTTATCCTACTTTTTTCATAGATTAAAGTTTTTTTTGTGTTTAGTATCTTAAATACTGTTAAAATCGACTATCTAAGAATGTGTTTTAAGTCACATAGCCCATTTTTAATATGCATCGACAATATACAACAATAAATTAGATAATTTATTATAAATTTGTTAGAATGGACATCTGCTATAGTATATGATAAGAAAATGTACTTATGAATCAATTATTACATTTAATAATTTTGTTATCTTACGCTACTAAATTCCTAACCAGAGGTGTTTGTTTTTAGTATTTATGTTTGTAATAATATGGTGAAAGTTATTCGTGACGTTTCATTTGAGTAGCTAAATAACCCTGATTGGGGTTTGCGGCAGTCGACGATTAAAAAAAACCTATTGTATAAATATGGTACTCGTGACCACTTTTACTATAGGTAGATCCTCAACCAATCACATCAGTAATTTAACATATTTTATAGTGTATTTGTGTATGGAAAGTAAGAAATATTTTGGTTAAAATAATTTTATTTTATCAATATTTTTAACATTTAAAAATTATAAAGAAATTCTCAAACTTTTTTTTGCAATAATATTATTTGCTGATAAAATTTGTATTTATCTTTAATAGTTATAACTAATTTACATTTCTCTACTAAAATAAACTGATTTCAATTTATGATTGGTCACTTTTCTGTATGAGCTTAAGCAAAATTATAATCTATTAATGATGATATTGCTATCTCAAATGAACTGAGTAATTACTTTACCATGCAACTATTTCTTTGTTCTTGCTACCAGCTGGAGTAATGATATGTTTAAGTACTTTGTATAATTATTTTATAATTACCATAAATTGTATACCAGTACTACCTTCACTGCCATTTTAATAATGCATGCAATTTGATATGATCATTATCGGAACTACATATTATTATATCGTTTTTATTTAACAAAGAAATATTTTAAAATTATAATTTATTTCGTTTTTATATTGATTACACGCATCTACCTCAACAATAATATTTTTTTCAGGATTATATGTAAAAAAATAAATTATATTTCAATATTATTGTGCATTTCCTGTTACTTTTTTCATGTATACATGTAATTGTGTTTAAATACCCATAATTCCCATAATTCAAATATGGGACCGTCCATTTTTCCTAATACAGTTTTAAAAAAAAAGCTTTCAATAATTTTGAAAAAAACGAAGATGATAGTTTGCTCCTGGGTTTATAGTTGTTTGCCAATAAGAATCCGATATAATTTTTTATATCTAACCAGTTTGTTTCACTATGCAGTTTGTGATAATAAAATACACCAGAGAACTTGTTGAAATATTCATGTTTTTTTTATTACATATTACTCAAGGCTATTTTCATGTGCTTTGCGATTTAGTGACGTATTTTGTATCACAAAGTTCTATTTTGAAACTTTTTTTCACAAATATCATGACCGCTAATAAAGCTTGTAATGTATTATTTATTTTGTTTTATAAAGTGTTTCTCTTTATTAATTTTAATTTTGTAAATTCATTATAAAAAAACTTAAATAATTACTTGAAATTTACCATACACTAGGTCAAATAAAATGTGATTTCTCTCATATTGTTAAATTAATTTCTCGCTTCGATAAACTTGTAAATGATTATTAGTCAATTATCTATAATTTTGATTTGAATTTGAACCATGGCCTTTTGTCTATAGAAGATAAAAAATTTCAATGTACATTGTCATGGCTACTTTGGATTAGATTTCTTTAATGAAAATTTTTACAGTAGGTAGTCGAGTAGGTTCTTATAAAAATAGAAAATGAATGGCTCAGTGTGTAAAGGGCCCATCTTCAATTTGGTCAAAATTCACTTTCAAGTTAGAAACCCACAAAAATTACTATGAAAAATATGCTAACACGTTAATAATAATAAAATTAGTATATTGTTGTAATATATTTCTTTGGGTTGTCTGCTAAACTAGGTGCTATCTGTTTATAAACTACAGTTTTTGTTAGTTCTGTTAACTTTACTGTTAATTTGCCTTTTTACACACTAATCTGTTGAAATACATCCCAGTAAAGGAATAGTTGATTATGTTAGTGGTTTGTTTTAGAGAGGTGGAGGCATGTTGCCAGCTGCTGGCTTCCCTTCAGACTTGCCTGCAGAACCTCCACACGATGCTGGGCTGGGCGGAGCCGGGGGAACTGTTCCCTTCTGTCCCTCACTCCCCCAAGGAGCTGTTCGCCCAGTCTGAATCCATCAATCAGTACTGCTTCTATGGAAGGTGTCTAGGGTTTCAGGTATGAGCTGACAATCACCTCGGTTAATATGGAAACCTTTGGCTTTGTTCGCAATCACTTGAAATTTTGTATAATATGATTTATCATGCACCTTGAAAAGTGAACAGGTTAAAATAACAAATGAAATCGGTGGTTCAATTTATAAAGGTTATACAAAGCATATTATTTAAAGTTTTTTCACTCTTCGCCCTATTATTTGACAAATCTATTATACATTTGGCTTACTTCAAATAGCCATCAAATACCTCATGAGAAGCTTTAGCCTCCTTATGCATTTTACCATAGTAAAAATTAAAGTGCGAAGTGGTTTCTATTGTGGGTGCAAATAGTAATATCTTCCAGGAGTCATTCTATCTCATTGTGTTGACAGTGAATTATCATACATATCGACGCCTCCTACGTATAAAATCGTAACCCACAAAATGCAATTTTACAGGAGGAGCAATTGAAAATATATTCGTTCATATGCATTGGTTGTAGATACGACAAAATACGCCCCAAAAAAGGCCTTATTATTGGCATCATTTTTTTGTTTTGGTAGAATTAAATCCACCAAAAACTAAAAATCGACGATTTGTGGGTTACAATATTATACGTAGGAGGAGTCGATATATAACTTGTCAATTGTACCTATTTTAAAAACATGTCTAATTTATATTTAAATTAATCATGCTTTGACCTGAGATTATTTTTTACGACTTTTAAGATACCTTTATTATGATGTAAGATTTATAATTAATATTTAAAGGTCAGTAGGATGTTTATAAATTGGTCATCAGTAGAAAATGTTTTATTCAAAAGTTTAAATTGTTTTTTTTTATAAACCACTTGAAAATACTATTTGCTTTGTTTATCCCTTCGCAGTACCATCCCTCCCTGAGGCATATTCTAAAAGGGATTGCCATTTGCATGGCTGGGTTCTCCGAGGCATTTTACAACGGGAGGAACATTATCAACTCCGTCTGGGCTGGAGGAAAGTACATGATAGACCCGGAACTAAGAGCGAGGAGGATAGTGAATATTTCACAGTATGCTGACATACACTTCTGTAAGGCTTTCTGGTTCCTGGCAGAGAGTGGTAATAAGATATCTTGATGCTTTTAACTTATCTGCGTATGACTAGTAGATGTAGAAGTCATGTCTAATACTTCATCCAGTAACAATGATAAGATATTTAGAAAATGTACCTTCCTTTCAGAAATAATGCAGAAGCTTCCGACATTGGTATCTTCATCTGTGTCCGTGAATCGTCTGATTTCCATACCTCCTGAGCCTCTGGAGTTCACAATGGCCGATGGTTCCACCATCACTATTCCGGTTCCCGACGCTCACATCGGCCCACAAACCCTCAACGTTAGGCTCATCTGTAAATCTAAACGGGAAGGCATGGTATGTAAACTAGTAATGATTCTTACTTAATTACTTTGACATGGTAGATTACAAAGGCATTCCAACGTAAACTTGTTGAGATTTTTAAAAGTGCACATTTTTATATGCTATGGTTCAGAGAATTAAAAAAAATATTTCAATTCTTTTCATTTTAAAGAGTGTGATTACTTATCAAGTAAAAGTGAAGTTCACAAGATTTTACTATTGTCGGTAAGTCTTACTGCATTATTGAAAATAATGATTACCATGACGATAGACTCTTTTTTCCTTATTTCAAATTAGGGCTTCTTGGTTGGTTGAAATTGTCTCAACTTAATAATACAATTTAAAAAATTGCCACGTGAGAATGCATTTCTATGTACAACAACATTGCTAAATGATTTTCATGATGACTTTGAAATTCTTTACTACTTGTCCTTATCTGCACCGAATGGTGCGTAGAATAATGAATATTATACAGTGAGTTTTTTCCCAGATTGGTGAGGGTCCGGGGGGGGAGCCGAAAGCCCGTGGCTTGTTGTTCCACTGCCACGGCGGAGGGTTCGTGGCCCAGAGTAGCCGCTCCCACGAGGTGTATCTGCGCCACTGGGCCGAGGCGCTCGAAGTGCCCCTCCTGTCCGTCGACTACAGCCTTGCGCCGCACGCCCCCTACCCGCGTGCTCTACAAGAAGTGTTCTACGCATACTGTTGGGCTGTCAAAAATGCACATTTATTAGGAAGCACAGGTGAGAAGAGAGTTTTTACACTTTTAAATATGTTTTTATTGTTCCCTGACTGCTCTAATCTTTTTCTGATTTCACCAATACCTTTCAATATCATTCATCCAACTCATATGGACATTATTTTACAATTTAGGATAACTGATTTTAATATTTCACATGTAATCTGACAGTTTAGAAAATGGGATGAAAATGCATTTTGTTTGAATAAAACGGAACATTCCAAAATCAAAAATATAATTAATTTATTGTAAAAAAAGTACCTATTTTCTAAGTAGTGTTCTGATATTAAAATTATTTATATGGCAACTAATTTCTATCTTCCTTGATATTGAGTAATGAGATTTAGTAATAATTTTTCCCACGTTTTGATAAAAGTTTTATTTGTGTTTGTCAGGTGAGCGTATAATAATGGCTGGGGATAGTGCCGGGGCCAACCTTAACATGGGAGCCTGCTTAAAGGCCATTCAGGCCGGTTTCCCAATTCCAGCAGGAGTAATGCTGATCTATGCCCCGCTCCTAGTGAACTTCGTACCAAGTCCAGCCCGACTTCTGTGTCTCATGGATCCATTACTGCCTTTTGGCTTTATGATGAGGTGTCTCAAGGGTGAATATGCATTGTTTTTTACATCAGTGTTTAAATGTTCGCCTCGTAGCATAGTGGTAGCGCATTTGGCTACCGTGCATGAGGTCGCGGGTTCGATTCCCGTAGGGGGTCAACACGAAATATTTATTTACATGTGGTTTTCACATTAATATTTCATGTGTGATACCTTGGACTGGTACTGAAGCGTAAGACTGATCATCTTACCTTCATGTAATAAAATGATCAAGATACACTGCACATGTACAATTGATTTAGAAACATTAATTGCATTTTTAAAAATGTTGAAAAATGTTCATTTACAAAAATGCAACTCGATTTATCTCGATGTTAGAAATTAATGTTTATCTTAGAGCACACTTTTTGACATAACTCTATTATTTCATATAGGGACTTAATATTATAGTATTCTCTTCCCTTATTAGACATTATAAAACTTTTGAATTATTGAATGGAAAATTTCAATATAAAATTGTTTGATTGCAGCTTACACGTGTCCCCCAGAGAAACAAAATGGGAAATCACCTCACAACAGCAAACATGACCCAGAGTCTATAAATAACAGTATGCACACCTCTACCGATAAAGATTTCTTAAAACTAAGTCCATTACAGGGTAAGGAAACAACTTTATCACTCTCTTAATTCAGTAGAAGTTTTTAAACTTGTATCAACTGTCTGTCAAGGTGTACAAATGTATGTAAATATAAGAAAAAAATGTATGTAATTTTTATATATTAAATAAAGACTTGGTAGTTTAATAATATAATTTGTTTGTTTTAGATACAAACGGTACACTTGGTGTGTCGGACAATTCTTCATTTGAAGAAATATCTGAAAGTGACTTAGTAGAGCTCCAGGCACACAAATCTCCAACAAGTGATCACCTTTCCGACACCCTCAGTGCTGCCTCTCTATCTAGTGAACACAGAACTTTAGGTTGGTATATTGTTACACATCAGTTCTCTATACTGAGCACTGGATTCCACAAACCGTCTCCAAACCGCCAGCTCCCGTGCATCTTCCCGCAATTCCATTTGTATAATTAACTGATTATTAACTGACAATAACACTTACCACTAACGAAATTTTTTAAAAATCTGATTTTAGTAACTCCCACTAACGAAGACCGATCTCAACAGTATGTGTCTGAATTCTTAGAAAAATATGTTTTGGAAAGTGACACAGATTCGGAGGGACACAAGATCCCGATTTTGAGGAAGAAGTCTGTAGATATGGATATTTATTCCTCTGGATCCGGCCAGACCTTGGGTGAAGCTACACTGGTTGCTGAAGACAGTGCTTCACTTGACACTTCTGGAAAACAAGCGTCAAAAGGAATTCACACTAGGTAATTCCAAGTTATATTTAACCTCTTATGCTATGACTATAATGAGTACATTATTAACTTGACTTCTATACATATCATTTGCAGATATAGGTCAATAAATCATTGTTTTAATTAACAGCCCATTGATCTTCAATGTATGTAATTTAGAGTGAGTGTAGAAAATAAAATAAACACTGATAAAAATGGTTGTCATTTGAAAACAAATGAAAAGTATGTTTGAATTCAAATTAATTATGTATTCTATTCTGTAAATGTTTTGTTAAGTTGGTACCACTTCTATTATAATAATTACTTATGTTTGATTAGGTAGGTCCTAGCACTTTTTTAAATATTATATGTAATTTACATGCGTAACAACCTTAATACTGAAATTTATAAATAAATCTTTGTACATAGTACCAACATAAAATGTAAATATTATTTCCAGAATAAGCGAAGCAGCAGGGAGTATAGTTGGTGTTGTATCAAATAGGTTTTCCAACTTTAAATCGTCCAAAAAAGTTCCTCAAAGTGATAGCAAGTAAGTTTTTTTTAAAAGTGTGCACATTTGTTAACATTTTTGATACAAGATAGTTGAGATTTTAATTAACAGCATTTTGAGTTTGTCCAAATACTTGTAGACAATGGGAATGTTGTAATATATATCAAGTGGCCACTTAACCCAGCCAATGACAGGTCATATAGCCCTGTAAACGCCTAGATATCCATATTCCCTTCCAAACTTCTCGTCTCTGTTGAGATGTCAAGTTGAGATTTTAATTGTTCATTTTTTCAGAATCTCAATTCAATCTAATCTCGATGCTCTAATAGCCAAAAATCCATCGGATGAGTTTGTGTTTACTGTACCCAAAGATCCGTTCCTTTCTCCGTACTGGGCTGATGATGAGATTCTCAAGAAAGTCCCACCTATAAAGATATTGGTAATTACATAAAACATTAAATTAAAATGAGTTTATTAAGCGAGAAGCGAGTTTCTTGATGTAAATATCGAAAAAGGTATGAAAACAAGGTAACCAAGTTAATGGTGCCCTAAGATTAGACATGTAAACCGTCTTAAGTACAATCCAAGATATGTGTTAAATATTATCTTTTGTATTTTTCAGTCTGTTCACCTGGACCCTTGCCTAGATGACTGCGTTATGTTTGCCAAGAAGATGAAAAAACTTGGAAATCCTGTCGGACTGGACATCCTCGAAGGGTTACCCCACGGGTTCTTAAACTTTTCTCTAGTATGTATCTGGTATTTCATTTAATTTAGACCTGCTATGTTTGTATTTTGTATTTGTATTTTTTTTATTTTATAAAAATAAACATTTGAGTTCTTATGATATACTCAAATATTTCAATTTTGGGACTGCTTTCAAATAGTCGAAAATAACTGTTCCAGAAAGCAGGAAACAAGTTGTACCAGAGTGGGATTCGAACCTAGAGGTTCTAATCCGGAGTCCTCGAATCTACAACTAGACCACAACCCGGTTCTTTTATTAATTATTACCTGGTTATTGACCAGTTTCAATAAACTGTTAGATGTAGGTCTCCCTCTTATCATTGTATTGTTTTTTTGTGGTTTAGCTGCTATCAATGGTGCATAGGGCACTGCATTGGCACACCAAGTGCAGTGTATCTTGATCATTTTATTACCTGAAGGCAAGATTACTGCATTACGTCTAATAAATATTATTCTCCGTCATATTATATCTTGTAGTCTACCTGTCTAATCTTCGTGTACAGCCGTGTGAAGCTTCTGTGACACTTAATGACAAGCTATTTATTTCAGATGTCTACTGAGGCGTACAATGGATCTCTATTATGTATTGAAAAGGATAAAAGAACTTTTAGATTTGGAATCTCTTCCCAATGGATCAGGTGGAGAGAAACCACAGGAACCACCGCTTAAAAAAACTCGTGTACAGACAAATGACTAAATTTTATACTTTTGTTAATGAATTAATATTTATTGTTGTATGTTTTTATTTGTTAATGTTGTTATTTATGTTTTAAAAATAAAAAAAATATTACTAGTAAGAAAAGTCGGACAAACGAGGCAATGCCGAAAATCACCTCATGAATGTTTTTTTTGTTAAAAGATGGTGTTTGCATTCTCTCGTTTTCATTGTTATTATCTACCTACTTTTTCTTGAATTTTTTCAACAAATAATGGTTTTCATTGAAATGTTTTTTTATACAATAATGTGTATAGTGCTTCATTACAATTGCTGTGATAAATAATGTGACTAAATAATACTCCTAAAGAGAATAAATAAACGGTGAAAACCGGAAATACTGTAAAACAGTTCAAAGTAAAAATGTTAAAAAAGTCCGGCGTGCAAGAAAAATTGAAAAAAGTTGAAAAAAAAATCTTTACCAAAATATTCAAATAAAATTATAAACATGCGTTAGGTAAAACAAAAGTTTTGAGAAAAACAACATTTACAGCCTTTTAAAAACTTTTTTCGGGGAATAAACTGTTTTATGTATTTTTATGAAATAAATTTATGTGTATATTTATTTTTATTGTTAAATAATGTAGTAGTTGATAGTGAATCTATATTTTATCCAATTCGGTTATCCTCACTTCACAATGTTTAGCAAATTAATATATAGCCTCACTTAACATAACAGTATCTAATAAAAATAATAAATTTATATGCTCATGTACCATGACATAATAATTATTAATTATTGAGAAAAATATTTATTTTAAAATATATATATAAATATCGCCGTTAGCTACAATAATTTTTCAAAATTCAAAATTCTTGTCAAAAACTTTTTTTTTTTAAATTTGCAGTGCTATGTTTTAAATTTCGATAGTAATCATTTGATGTCAAGGAATTTCTATCTTCCGTTCTTGGTATACTGAAGTCAAGTTTTTTGTGATTTTTAGAAACGTAATCAATTATGTGTTAAAATATATTCTCATATAAATTAAAATAATGTTAGCTTGAAAAAACACTATAGGTATATATAAAAATGTGAAAAATTAGGAAAACACAAAGAATAGTTTTTACTGGGAAAAAACTGTGTAAAATTATTGAAAAAATATGACTTGATAAAGTAGTTGGAATTCATCTTACTTACATCTAAAATAACCAAGAAATTATTATTTTTAAAAGCTTAAATATTTAGACTGATACTCTTTTTATAGGGTTTTTATTGAAATTTTATGAAGGAAACAAAACAATCTACACTAGCTAATCAAAATAGATGAAATTTTCCATGTTAAATGATGTAGATTATATTATGACATGTACCCAAATTTTGTTAAAGGTAAACAGATATTTAAAATCCTAGGTAGTTGTATTTTTTAATGTTGTAATCTTTAAAGTAACAACTGAGTTGTTGGATATAAAAACCATGGATTTTGTATCGATTTAATCAGTTTTGATAATAAACTACCTTTTTCTCTAGACCCCCTTTACCCAAATTAAAATTTTAATGATGTAGTGTACAGTAAATTATACAATTTACAAAAATGAATACTGAATATTTATTATTTATATGAAATGTACATCAGTGCCTTAGTTCAACACAGTATAGATTTTTTATAAGACTGCTTGATGAGAATTGAAAATGTTTTGTATGTAAATAATGGATATGTAAGTATATAAATGCAGAATATGATTTGTAAATTTAATTAAAATGTTTAAATAGCTTGCACAAAGAAGTTTTGAACTCTGGCATTGGCATTTCTCATAAATATAAAAACGGTAATACCAAAAACATTTGTTTTAATAATCATTTTCAGTTTATTCTCAAAATAATCTTGAGTCTAGTAACCACTAAATGATAACATGATGGCTTTTTCGTTTTTCCTACAAATTATGCTGAAAAATTTAAGCAAATTGTGTTTAGATTCAAACTATTCTAGACTAATGATATTACTTCTGTATACTAGAGATGTTACTGTGAAAATAATAATAAATCTCTTAGGGGGTTGTACGTAAATTATATTATAAAAAAATGTACTCCATCCCCATTTGTTAATAAAAATGTACCTAATTTCAGTGAAACCACAATTTATGGATACGCCTTTATGTATAATAAATAATTATACACGAAAATACGGTGTTAAAATGAAATTATAAATTGGTGGACTCCGCGTAATTTTTATACTAAAGTTATTACACCTAATTTCTATTTT
>JAGVSP010002178.1:0-133692 GCA_022494985.1 Micrasema minimum | reverse complement strand
ATTAGCCCTTTTTGTTAAAAGGAAAAATTTAATTCAAAAATTTTACTCGAGTTCCCCATACTTTTTTGTTTATAATATTTTATCTCTACATGATCGTGAAAAATATTCATCGTCTTTACATTACGTTTTTGTAGTTGAATTCAAATTTTTATTATCAAAATATTTCAAAATTCAATCTGTTGGGAATTGCGTGTTTCAGTCAAATATCAAATAAATCGATTATTTGTGTGTTTTTAGAATTTTTCGGGGCTCACTCCTAATGAGATGATTATTCCAAAGCAAGTTCAAATAACGTACTTTATTATGTCTAGTTTTTTTTTAACGATAGAATTGCTTTGACTGAAATCTTGATTGGCACAATAATACAAAGCGAGCAAATGATTGTTTGTTATATTCTTCTGTTTGACAAGTCATAAACTTTTCATCAATTGCGGACTTCTGCTTCCAATGCTGGAATACATTATTTCAATAATTTATATGTCGATACCAATACCTTTTTTCAGTTGACATTTCTCTGCCGACAGGTTGACAGGATCGGCACTTTATTATTTATCTCAACAACTCTGCAACCTTACTCACTTTTTGGTGAACTATATTTAACCAACCGTGTATTATGTAATATTTTGACATCCCAAAATAATATTCTGAATAAAATTTCATGAACGGGACGAAAGAAAAACACTATCTTTTTTCATGAAAACATGGCCATTTTATCGCCACCAATAAATATATTCCACAATAAAACTTGATCTCTTTTAGACAGTTCTTTTTTGTTTTTATAGAATATTTATTTTTGTCATTCGATTGTCCTTCAGATTACATTTTAATAAAACGTGTTTTTATCTACTAACCTTCTATGTACTGTGACATTACAGAAGTACCGTCAGCGGTTTCAAAACGGAATATTAGATTCTTGTTTTATTGAATTTAAACTGTGTTAGAGACAAAGTATTCTTCTTGGATCCGCCGAGGATCGGAATATGGAAGGACTTACCAGAGCTGGACTCAACAGGGCGGGAAGTGACGATGACGGACCACCAGGAAGGGCGAAGGATCCTGAAATACTCTGGAAACACTTCGTTGAACTTGCGCGGCGGGACACAAACCGAGGGGGCACAGCACACACTAAACTCACTTTCACCGATGGGGATTTGGGAATGGTTGCTGGGAAGCTTGGAAATAGATGGCGATTAGACGAGGAGTATTTTGGTGGAAAAGAACGAAGGAACATTAGGCATTGGAGTTCACGAGAAGGATGGATGTTGCGAGGTCAGAGTAATGTTGCTGCGCTGAGCGGATTTTCGAGACTGAATCCGTGTTGGAAAACAGGTGACAAATTAATCGGAATGGATGAAGGTAGAGAATAAATTTTGAAAATAATCCGAACTACTTATTACCAGAGAGTACCATAAATGGCGAAACCACTTCTGTTATAACTCTTTTAGAATTGTGTTAATTTTTTCGATAAAAAAATATAATTAATACTGTTAGATTTTTCTTTTCTTTTTTAGAATGTTATTTTGAAGATTTTTATAGGAGGTTTTTTTCACTGGCGCTGAAGCGTAAGACTGATCATCTTGCATTCGTGCAACAAATTATCAAGATTTACTGCAATTGGTGTATCAATGCAGTGCCGTGTGTTGCATTGGGTGCGGATAAGGAAAGTGTCAGTAGATTCGTCAAATTTATATAAAAAACGTCCTAAAATTAGTATCCCAGATACATTTTTTATTTTATTTGACTAGTACACAAGTGATGACGTCAAAAATGTTTGAGCACTGGATATGTTATATGGATACAAGAATTAACGGGAGATAAACTGCAATGTGCATCAAAGTAAAATAATTCAAACCATGTGTCGCAGCAGAGTAGCGCTATCCTTAATGCACTCAGTACTTAGTATAAATATTTACACCCTGTTCGGGTGAATAAATATTAACCATTTTGCTCTGGAAAGGTTTCTGTTAAATAAATACACTGGCGATGTTTTTGGTATTTTAATTACTCGATAAACAGGAAGCTACTAGAACGTAAAATCAACACCGCTTCAAAGTTTAGTTTTCCATTAACGACACGAGTTAGTTCTAAGGATTAACGAATTTATTATTCTTCCCTAAGCTAAGTAAAGTATTATTTGTTTAGATTTACTCTTTCGTTCAATCGCAATAGAAAAACATTGGAACAATTACAAGCTAAACCTTTCGGAAACGTTACCGTAGCACCTCCGCAGTTATTAAACTAAATAATTATCACAATTTGACATCTCAACAAAGACGAGAAGTTTGGAAGGGAATATGGATATCTAGGCGTTTACAGGGCTTATGACCTGTCATTGGCTGGGTTAATTGATGTGCTACAACATTCCCCATTTCACCTAGTATTTGATATCCATCTGCCAATATACAGTAAAATGACGCGACGCTTTACATGTGAACACTTTCTGTCATCCATTAAAAAAATGCTAAGCATTTTAGTAGAAACCTTTATGATTGCAAAAGGGGTTCTTACCGAATTATATCACCTACTAGGAAACGCCTGAAGATGAATCTTCAGATTAATTATTAACCCTTAATGGGTGAAATCCAGTTTTTGTCCACAACTATTTGGACACACTCAAAATGTTGTTTATAAATCATTATCTCTTACTTAAAAGGTGTAGAATATTGTTTGAAAATATGTGTAATTAAACATACTAAAATTATTTTACACCCAATTACGATTATTAATTTATACTTATTTTAAATAATATTAACACATAATAATTAGTGCAAAAAACTAATTTATTAACACCTGCTAGTTGAAAAAATTACGTGTACAAAAAAAAATATTTAAAAATATATATTTTCAAAATCTTTTATTTTTCATTACCTACTTAAAAGCTGCTCTTCATACCATAATTCGACGTGGACCAGTCTCAAGATGGCGCACAGTAATTGGCAGCTGATCACTTAGCTTGGAAGAAGTTTATACAATACTCATATGCTGCCCAAAGAAAGCGAGTATGGATTGATGATAATGATGAGAATAAGTGTTATTATTACTACTACTGCTACTTTCCCTTATCCGCACCCAATGGTGAATAAGTCAATGCATTGGTACACCAAGGGCACTATATCTTGATCACTTTTCATTATATGTAGGTAAGATGATCAGTCTTACGCTTCTGAACCAGTCCAAGTTATCACACATGAAATATTAATATGAAAATCACGTGTAAATAAAGATTTCATGTTGACCCCCTACGGGAATCGAACTCGTAACCTAATGCACGGTAGCCAAATGCGCTACCCTATGCTACGAGGTGGACTATTACTACTGACTTTTTGCACTTCATGTATAATAACTTTACTAACATTAAATATCTAATAATAATAAGACTTACCATTAAGTTTTAAACACAATGAATTACGTAATGTTCGCCCGAGCATTTTTTTAATTAACAAAAAACTTATAAGTCAGATACTATGGCTTTCAATCTTTAGTTAGGTAAGTGGTAATTTTTTCTTAAAAGTGAAGTTGCCGTTTTGAAAATATCTCAATTCAGAATATTTGGCTTTTACCCTGCTCAAACGAATCTCCCGAGTATTGCAGGGAAACGTAAAGAAGCATTCATAAACCTACCCTGATTATTTACATAATGTATTCGGAAAAGCCAATTTATGAGGGTCGAAATATAATGGCTTCAAGCAAAATATAGTAAACGTAAATAAACAACAACAGCTTAAATATATGTACTTATTTATACGGGTGAGCGATTACGAGATATCAAACAAACTGACAAAATGTTGAAAATCGCATGTTTCTGTTATTTTTTCATTGATCAATTTTTATAAATATTATTATAAGTTTTTAGACAAATATATCGTCTTTTCCCATGTCACCCATCTTGACGATTATTGTCACATTTTCTCCTCCTCCATACCTCCCATGACGCAGCTCCGTGCCTAGCCAGTTGCATTTTGGGAGCGCTGAAGTAAACAACGTAAATACCTAGTTGCATTCAGTAGTGATAACGAAACCAGCGTTGAAATAAAGATATTTAGAAGTGCAGTGCTCACCAACAGCCACTAGCTGGTACCAGCGTCCAGAGAAGACCTCCAGCCTCACGGAAGGAGCAGACAACACGCCCTCAACAAGCAGGTTAGTGGAACTGCGTCTCCTTCCACGCCTTATCATCATCCCTTATACAGTCCACTTTCATCCCGTAAATGCCACCCTGACGAGCACCTACTCGTCCGGGTTCCAACAATACGAATGCAAAGGTAAAGGAATATTGTTATTGATTCCGTAATAAAAACACACTTGATTTAAAAACATGTAAAGTACTACCTAAAAATTGATTTCTATGTTTTTTTTTTAAAGCAGAAAGTTGTTTTTATTTATGAAAGTGATTTGGACTTAAAAGTGTACACGAAGTAATGCAATAAACTGTTAACGTAAAATCGCATTAATTTTATTTTTTTTTTACCAAAAAAAAGTGTTGAAATTGAATTTAATGTTTAGGAAAACTTTAATAGGTCACTTTGTTGAAATTATTGTTTTCGCCCCATGTTTACTTTATCCAAATAAAGGCAATTGTATTCTACAGCGATGACGACAGCTCTCAAAACTTTAGCAATTAACCTGACCACGTAGACCTTGATGTTTACGTTACGTTTTTTGGTCACATACCGACACCTGAAAGTAATGTTTACAACACTTCAGGAGAACAAAGCCATTGGTGTTAACTATAAATTCGACCTTTAGAACCATCATTGTACCAAATAGTTGACAGAAGTGGTATTAAGTTGGAACAAAGTTAGAGGAGCGATAGTTAAAGACTATTTGAACCCAGAAACCTTCGAAGCAAACATCTGCCAGTGATCTGTTTCTAATAATTATTCCTATTAAAAGCCTGGTTCGTTTTTATGTAACGTGACTTTGGGGTATTTTGAAAGCTGAACCAAAATAAATTCAGATTATACAAAACTATTCATTTTAAGTACTAACCTACATATTTTTTATTATATCGATTAGATGCATCAATGTCATATATTTTTTTCTTTTAAACGTCCAATTAAAAATAATTTCATATTATATACATTAAAAAAACTGCTGGAAGGGTAAAACAATATTAAAATATTTAAAGCTAGGACAAAACTATTGATAATCTCAAAACAAGATCTAGTCTAATTTTATTACTCAATCATCAATGTTTTATTAAAATAAATACAGAAACACTGTGTTAAAAGTTCAATTAATACAATGATAGCAATTTTTTTTTTTTTGATAACATAAAATGTTGTAATTACTATAATTATAAAAATGTATTACTAAACAAATAAACGATTATTCGAAGGCTAGACGGGGAATTTTTATTTCTTAAGAGGGCATTCATATGATATATTATTACATGTATAGGTACATATTGAATGGGAAAAAAAATTAAATACATTATTTTAAAATATTTGTATCATATACATGTAGTATTTAGTATTTTTTTTCTAGAACACTACTTCATCAGCTGATTCTTAGAATTTTTTCCTTGGGATTGAATTACAAAGAAATTCGTCTTTACACAAACAAATAATTTACCAAATGCTGTAAATTTATCTTTAATTTTAAAACCAGCGGATCATAAACACGAACGGTCCTTTTGTGATTGTTTTCCTTAGAAAAAGAATTAAACTCGTACCTCTTGTTTAAAAATTCTTTATCACTTAATTAAATTTCGCTACTTCTAAAAAAACAGTTCTTTACTCGAGTGAAACGTTCCTTATACACAGCAGATGCCTTGGTTTAGTAATAATTAAAATTCTATTTTCCTTAAGCATGCAAGATTTCTATCTACTTTTACGAGGTAAGGATCTAATTTTCAGACAGTTAAAAATGCTAGTGTTTCCTGTATGATCCTAATCAGATTAATTAAATTTTCAAGGGGGGTAATTCAATCTAGTGAAGGCTATAGGCTAACGGCAAGTAGGTTTGGCTGAGAATGATACGCGCAAGCTTTAAAGAAAGTTCGACGAGTTGGAAACTTCTCGGTTCAACTAGCACAGTGTTACATTTTGTAGGGTGGCACAGGGCCAACTGACACATTACAAATAATAATAATAATTTAAAAATTAAATAAATCCGCAAAAAAATCTTATCCTAAAAAAAACTAACCTTACTTCACTGAAATTGTCATTTGAAATTCAAAATATTTTCGTATAAAAAATACTATTTTGAGCACTTCACAACTTTATCGCATTATAACTTTTCGCGTTTTTTTACATTTTTAAAACGTATGTATGCTTAACGTGAGTATGAAGTTAAAAATCCGAAATTGTAGTAATTTCCTAAGACCCTTTACACATGACGGGTCTTTACTGACCGGTGCCAGGCTTCATGTTTCAAAAATTAATAAATAAAAAATCAAATAAAAATAAAAAGATGATTGCCAAAAAAAATGGCAATCTTCTCAACAGATGACACCAGCATAGAAAAATTCTGTAAAGCGGAATGACGAAGACGATTTCAATATATAGTAGTTCCAAAATTTGTCATATATGGTTATCAGATGACGGGCGGAATGGGAATGTTGTAGTACGTCAAGTGGCCACTTAACGCAGCCAATGACAGGTCATAAGCCTTGTAAACGCCTAGATAACACACATTTGTTTCCAGAGTTTCTCTGTTTCTGTTGGGATATCAAATGCTCAAATAAATTCTAGCTTTCATGTCGACATAAAATATGGGCAGTTGACCATATTGAAACCCCAACGACGACTTGATTCCTTTTTCAAACACGTCACGAAAAACCATTATATGAATGTGTGTTTTTAATCAAATGCAAAAAAATGGTGAAAAGATTATTTAAAAAATGTAAATTATTTCATAAACTGCTGTCTTTTACAATATTTGTCTGCTTTGTGGTACCCTGTACTAGGTAAGATTGTACCTGCAAGGATCTCGTTTTCTATCAACAAAGTACTTTTGGCACTTCCAAATGTTCGAATTCTCCCGACCCTTCACTCGAGAACCCTTGCTTAGCAGAATTCCCAGAACTTCGTAGCTTGTAATCGATATACCAAACTTTTCACACATACAAAATTCATACGTTATATTATATCGCTGGAAATATTGAGCAATCTCCATAGTAAGATATATTCTCAAAAATAAGTCTTCAGTTCGTTTGTGATCTGAAAAATTCAATACTGTTCACAAGTGAGTAAATAAATTCACTTTTAGTACCAGTGCCAACATTTCGGCGTAGGTATATTAGTTAAAAAATGTGTTTGTATAGTTCTACACATTATAACGTTTTCTAGTGTTTATAAAATAAACTCGTAAAATAAAACTAATTTGTGTTATAAAAACACATGGGAAGACGTTAACAAACCGTTAGGCCGATCGATCGGAGGCAAATTATGAAAAACAATTGTGCAAAAAAAGGTGTTCAATAATTATTTTAAATATTATATTATCTATGTCTTAGATTGATATTAATTCACATACATTGTGTTTTTGTTTTTGTTTTCAGTATTACCATTTTTGTACAATACCTAATTTTTTAAAACCCACGTTTTACCCTTCATTGTACCTAGGTGCATGTCATTTAAAAATCAAGTTCATAATCAAATTAGTACCCACGAAATTCATTACCTGAAAACGCAAGGTAGCAACAACTATTATAAAAAAAGTCGACAGATTTAAGAAGGCGCTTGACCATAGCGCTAATTTCCACGCTCAAAAAATATAATCCAGTGTTGAATTTAGTTTGTAGAACAACCACCAAGCGCCTGCCGAATTCTCTGTCTTTAACCCCTTCATAATGATTTTCGTTATTCCCAACACATTTATTATAATTTTCCCGCCCATTGCAACACGCAATAATAAACTTCATACATAACTGAGAAGGTAACAGTTTTTTCATAATGGCAACAGCGGATGATTGATGAAGAAATTATGATGTAGAAAATGTTATTAGACGATTTATTTTGTTTTTGAAATAGTAGTATTGATCTGCATTGTTACCTTTTCTACATAAGGAAGTTTCTTTGAAAACCAAAATAGACGTTTTCTTTATAAAAATAGTCGATTTTTTTTTGAGTCGACCGATATTATAAATTTATTTTTGCAAATAAACTTTGATAAAGGATAACAATACAAAAAAACATGTTTTTAGTCTTATTTCGAAATAGTTTTAAAGACGTGGCAATAACAGTATATTTCATAACAAATGTGATTTAAAATATGATAATATCCGTACGCATAGTTAAAAACTGCTCTAAATCTCTAAAATTCAAAGAAATGGTAATGATTCTACATACATATTTACATACATTGGAGAAAGCACTTTTTTAAATGTTGTTTTCATTACTATATTATCTATAAACTGCAAAAAAACTTTTTCATTAGTCCAAAAGTTTTTCCTGTAATATTAGTTAAAAATTCGCAAAACAAATAAATAAACTCAACCATAAACAAACCAAAACTAAGCGTTATTCATTGTTTGGCGTTTTATTTACCAGCTCTGTAATGAAAATGCCGCCCTAGCCTCTGCTTGGCTTTACGCCAGTAATAACACTACACACGTACCATACAAACCCAGTACTTGAGGCCATTATGCACCGATTCCATACAAATTTCACCCAAGGAAAATATGCGCCGTAGTGCGCCTGGTGGAAAATCCAATGCCGCTCTATGGATCAGGATAACGGCATTAATCAGGGCTGCCAACCAGGACTGACCCGGGTGATTTATAACTAACATTATTCACACCTGGGCCTGTCAAATATAAACAGATAAAAAGGATGAATTTATATAAAAATTTGGTATAATTTATTTATTTTATTTAAATTTTTCACAGCTTATTAGAATATTGTTTTTGAATAACTTTTCTACTAAATAAAAAAAATTGAGTAATGGAAATCTTTATTTGGACCTTAACAATTTTTTTTGTGAAGTGGAAAAGATGATATCCGTCAAGTGGCTGCCGCCAGTGTTGATACACATTTGTGCCCGTTTTATCGCACTTTCTATGACTTTCCGCGATATTTCCGCTGATAACTTTTCGCATTCCTGTCGAATATTCTCCTTAATGGCTGTGATTGTCTGAAGCTTGTTGGCACAAACCCGCGACTTCAAGTAGCCCCAAAGAAAGAAAACTGGGATGGTTAAATCGGGCGATCTTGCTGGCCATGCTAAATCGCTAAAATGGGAGATTACGCAACCACGAAACGCTTCCTTCACAATATCCATTGTGGCTCGTGCTGTTTGTGCGGTTGCATTGTCTTGTTGAAACCACATGTTCACTGTTCACCAACCCCCGCTCATCCAATTCCGGCAGTAAGAAGTCGTTTATCATGGCCCTGCCCTGTGGCGTTCGCCAGTAACAGTGACCGTCAAGATCGACACAATTATTCCCCGCTTTTGCAGAGTATAGCGCTCCATTGCTTGTCTGTTTGTATTCTGCAGCAGTCTAGTTCAAAAATGACAAATATTTGATTGACGTACGAAGCCATTTGCAAAAATTATGTCATTTTCCGACACGGTGATTAATTTTGCGCCACCTTGTACCAGTAAACTACTACTTTCCCATGTCCTCACCCAACGGTGTAGAGGACACAGCAACGCAACGGTACGCCAAGTGCAGTTTATCTTGATAATTTATTACATAAAATCAAAATACAAGAGGATCAGTTTTATGCCTTAAAGCCAGCCCAAGGTAGGTAACAGACTACAGACATGTATAATCAAGCCGATACAAGGATTTATCCGTTGACTTACGTCGATACGAGGTCGATTAATTAATATCGAGCTGTCTACGCTTAAATACATTGGTGACCCTAGTGAGGATTCTAATCTGGAGTTGGAAACTACCGCTGGACAATAACCCAGTTTTAAAAAATACAGTTAAGTTTTTTTTTTAAACTGGCGAACCGTTAATATTGCTAACGATGAATTATTAAGGTTTGATAACCCTGCATTTTCTATATTCTATAGAGAGCGCCACAAACACCATGCACTTTACTCCACCACTTGTGTTGATGGGAATAGTGGGTGATTTGGCAAATATCAGCCATTTAACTACTGGGTTTGTTAAGAACGGAATGGCGTGTAGTAAATCTAAATTTCATCGATAAAATAAATTATCCACCCCCTCTCACAGTCTGAACAAACAGAAACTAACATTATTTTTTTCTAATAAAAATGTTTGATCAAAAGAGTGACTCGCTATTGCGAATTTCAAACACAGCCTTTTGTATATATGTTTTTCAATAAATAATGAGCAGTTGGCATATATTTAATAGAACGCCATAGTATACTCACTTAGATTTCTGATTGTATTGATATAATTTCTAATATTGTTTATTATAACAGATTCTTCTTTTTCGAGCTGAGTTTAAATATGCACTAGCATGGAGCGAAATGAGATTATTATCAAGATTTTGAATATATACAAATACATGCAATGCATACAAACTACTGGATTATGCCCATGCTGGGCTAATATCAATCATTATTGATTAATATATTATCGTATCCAGAGCTTCACTGTCTCTGTTTAGATATCAATGATTGAGATATTATGATTATCTTAATTTAATTATTCATTTGTGATAGATAACTATCGATCATCTGGTGTTAGCACAAAATGATAAATAAAGCAAATTATTAAATTATTTTTTTCACAATTTTATGCAAACTTATAACCTTTTTATCAGTAAGTTTTTTTGCTAACGATTTATGGCTTAGTAGTTTTATTTTTAAAAAAATACTATAAAATTTATTTTTCGACCAATTTCAGATTTTTCTAGTGATAAAGCCAGTAACTTTTTTTATCAAAGCGGCACTAGGCCACTGTCCATAAAACAACTTGGTGCCGTAAACAATTCTATGTTCCCATGGCAACCGTTGCAGCGTTGCTCGGTTACTATAAAAACATAGTGTTTTGTCAAACTGTCATTTTCAGACTGAAATGTTCATATAATACAGGAATATTTTTTTCTCATACATTTTTTTTGACAGCTGTACTTTAATATTTCATTTTTTTTATTTATTTACACCCCCATTCCGACTTTTTTCAAAATAAGTTTATGCGGCGGCTCAGTATCACGCTATTGAGTTCTTTTTCTCCCACCAAAAACGTTTTTTTATGCAAAATTTTCACTAAAACATCACACTAATTTTTCTCCATACTAAATTTTCGCATTCCGTCAAGAATTTTAATTGGTGAAAAATGAACTCTGCGGCCTCCAATCTTTTGTAGTAAATCAAAAATAAACCAAATTTACAGTTCAACGACATCTTAAATACGCATCTAGCTGGAAACATAAGGAAATTATAACGTTTTCAACTTTGTTTAATGAGTTAAAGCTGAGCTGAGCATGAGACAAAGCAGAAAAATTATGGACGTTCAATTCACCGATGTCATTTTCTCAACCACATATTTAAATATAATCCATTGAAAGTAATGCAACAATGTACATTTAAATACTGCTAAAATTATCTTAATGAAAAGAAAAAATAGCATAAAATGATGTCGATAACTAGGAGTCCTACGCTAACACAATTTGCACGTCATCCCCGTATGTCTACTGTTCTCAACTCTGTGAATAGGGTATAGTGTTTTAGTTTTAATGGAAACCTAAAATAATTTCCCAACATTATTACCACATAATGTGACTCATTACACATTTCACACTAGAGGCGAGGCACGCGGAATATTGACAAACGTTCCTTTTTAACCTTGACAACAAAAAATAATGTTTTTACTTTTTTGTATTTTGCATACTTTATTTTTTTTATACACGCACCAATTTATCATACATGCTTTTTTAAAGTAAATGGGATGGAGGTTTGCGAATATTTTGGACAATGGAGAGCGAAAAATTCAATGGTAACCTGCTGTTTAGAACCTTAGCAGGTAAAAAGATTTTCCTCCGTTATTAAACGAAGTACGTAAATTTATCACGAAACTAAATATCTGCGTGGCACAAATTTCTGATTCCTTTAAATTATTTATTGATCATTCTTGTTTTTAGTACGCTTAGAAAAAACTTAATCAGATCATCTTTACCAGATAATGATTTATTAGGACATTCATTATTTCGGTTTAAAATTATGGGGCAGTTGTGACAATTTTGTTGTTATTTAAAGAAATATATAAATACACATTGCTTCATGGATTCTTTATAAAATCATTGTTATTTTCAAGTAGAAACTACGCATATAAATTAAAAAAACTAATTGTTATAAACTTATTTTGATTTTTACGTTTGAAAAATGGGAAACAATGTAAAATGAAAGGTCTTAAATTGTACTTTATGCCATAAACAATATTCTGGTATTTATTGTCTACAGTTAATATTACTTAGTAAGTTTGTTTTATTAGCTTGGGTTTATTTTCTTTACATGTATTTCACAGTTAATCGTACAAATAAATATACTTTCGGGGCGACATCTGTTCGTACAAGTTGTAACTTTGTGGATTTTGTGCCAAAATTCAGAAGAGAAAATGTATCGACTCAGTAACTTCCAAAGTTGCCGCATTCGGACCACTTTGTGGAAAATTGATATGGCTTTTTCATACAATGTAAAAAGTCTAGTATTTTTTTACATTTCACAATGTTTTTAATATTATTTCATTTAATCTACAATAAAAAAGTTATTCATGCTCACTTATATTGTAAAATAGTAAGCAGATATTAGGCGTAAACAGTATAAAACACAATACCTACTGACTGGTCAATAAGAAATCAAAATTCGATCATTATTAAGGAAAATAATGTCTTAGGTTCACTCTTTAACACTACACGCATTTTCTGTTTTTAGACACAAAAATATCAGTTCATTCATCCGAATATCTTTTCATTGAAATAAATAGCTACAGCGGGTACAGTGGCATTATATATCATTCTACTTAAGGTGTGAAGGAACCCAGACGGGGGCCGCTCGTCAACGATAGGATTAGGGGGTGGAAGTGGACTGATAGGCGATGTGATTAAGGGTGGAAGGAAACCAAGCCTCCACTAACCTGATCGCTGAAGACGTTTTCTCGCGCTCCCTCCTGGTGTATGACTGTCGGTCTCTGGCAGACGCTGGAACCAGCTAATAACAATGAGCACTGCACACTACTAGGTATTAGGAATAAATAACAATACTATTAATTTGTCTGTAAGTATTTGCACCTGGTCGGACAATGCACATCGGTTTCGCTTACGCACTCGAATTGAACGTAGGTTTTGTCCACACTACAGAATTTACGATAGATACGGAGCTGCGTCAGGGAGAGGTGTGGGAAGGAGAAAAGGAAGAATAGGAAACGACGAAACAAAGATAATATATATTGGTCTGAACAAGGTGTTTTACGCACTGTTAATTATCTGATAATATTATTCAAATTAGTAAGTAAGTATTTAAACAAAAAAAAATATTAACCGTTTGAGTTATTCGCCTAATAATAATTCTATAATAAATATCTGTCATTAAAAAGTAAATAAATACGTCTTATCGTGTCATGATATCGTACCTAGCATATCTTTTATAGTTTCAAGCATTCTTTATGCTCTTCAATACCTACTTATCTACTATATAAATACCTACTAAATCTGCCTCTTGCTCGTCAGTATTTTACTCTTTCTAAAATCACATTCGTGTCTCCGATATATGAACCGAAATTAAACATGGTAAATAGACCACACCTTATGAGAGAATCCCGAATTCTCCTTTATTCAAATTGGCTCTGAATCTAAGTGTTGCTCACATTCTGTAAAAGCTAATAGGGCTAAGCTACGTAATGCGAAGCAAGCACAGCGCTAATGGTTTGTATAAGAAACAGAACTACCCGGATTTGGTTTTATACTGGGTACTTTTATTACGACAATTCGCTTTTTTTTAAAATTAACGGAAAAATCGAGCTACCAGAGTAAAATCTTAGGCGTAAAAATCTCATTTTGCTTGGGATATTTTTACGTTTTTTAGAATTGATTTCAGAGGTTTCAAATTCCTTGAAATTGAAACCTCTTAATACACTTAGGTAAAAGCGGAGGATTTTAATTAATTTTTTTATTTTTAAATTTCAAGTATTTTTTAAACGAAAACGCATATGTTAATAATTATATTAAGATTTTATTTATATATATTTATGAATGACTTCATTTATACTTTGTTCTTTATTATTAGCCTGGCGATCGATTTTGTATCGCATTCTGTTGTACATAGTCTCTAAAATTTGTAAAAGAAAATTTGTTCCAAAACTCATTGAAAGTGACTCATTAGGGGGAGTCAGTTTATTATTAAGTAAGGTCCTACTTAAGGTAATTTATACATATCTTCATAATTATACTTACATATTGTTTTTTATTCAATTAGAAATCTTACTTTGAATTGTATAAAGTTTTGTTTATTTGCATGCGTTTGACAGATCATATAATTGAGTCTGGAGATACTTGAGCCTCTGTAATGAGAAAATTATCATATTTCAATCTTCAAGCACCAGCACAAAACAATTATTGGATTTTTTAAAGAAATAATGGTTCTTTTTTATTAGTAATTTTTCATAAGTTCCTTCGGTATTTTAGTATAAGTCTAGTGTTGTTAATTAAAATAAAAAATCCATGAAAAAAACCAAGGTTTGTGTTAAAAACAAAAACGCGTGTACCTTTTTTCATTAAATTGTTGAATATTTCGAATTGTTCGAGTTATCAGACCACCAGTGTACGCTTGATTGGAAGATTGTACTATAAGTGTACGCTATTGTACAATAAGGTAAATAAAATAAAAATAAAATCATTTTATGTGATTTGTAAATGTAAAGTATCAAGATTTTATGTAAGATTTTTTTACTTTGCAGATGCCCAAATAAGGATTAAATAAATTTCAAATCTTTCCCAGTTGAGATTATTATGTCCATAAACATATTTAATAAACAAACGTTATCTTAGGCGACCATTTTGTGTTTAAAACAAAACCCGAACTGATTACATTGTTTTCGTGACATAAAAATGTAGCTACTTCTTTAATATTATCTTATTACTTTTGATCTTGTAAGCGTGAGAGAGGGGGGTTTAGCGCCCCGCTAACTATCATCCCTCCCTTCTATGTAACTGGAACCTTCCCCGGATTCCCCCAGCCTCCGGATGAGTGCTATCCCCATCATGCGTTATATTCCACGCCTGAATTTTTTCGCTGAAATTTTTCATCCGCAGGAAATAGCATTGTCTTTCTCCCTTTGTTATTTCAATGGATTAAACTAAAAGCAGAATGAAGAACTTTTCTTTTATAACAATAAATTGTTTTTGCTGAAATAATAATTGTTTTCAGATAAAGATGCTTCGGTGGAAATATAAAACTGTTCTAATAAAAAATCTCTATCTACTTGTGCATTTTAAGAATAGGGAATATTTTAATGTTCTTATTCTGAATAAATTATATTTGTTATTCCAATAATTATTATTATCGCCAAAACTCTAATACTAAAATATTTAATAGGTTAACCAATGTATAGTCCACAATGGTCCATATGGCTTAAAAATTGGTACATTAAGTGCAGCGAATCTTTATAATAACAAATAAGTATAACCTTACATATATAAATAAATAATGAAATATCTAGAACAATAAAAATTTATGACCAAATCACTAATTCCAAATATTTTTTAATGACAGCAAAAAACACAAGTAGAGAGATTCAAAACTTTCGGTCTTTACTTGTGAAGGATAGATATACTGTAACAAATTTAATGAGTTCTGTGAAACTAGTTAAGTAGGTACCCACCTTCAAAAGCTTTTGAATGTTGCTTCAGTAAATATTAACCCACTGACGTGAAAATAATGCCACTTTGATAAATATATTTTATGATATCGATTCATTTAGGCAGAAAAACATGATGATGCTTGAATTCCTCCAAAGCTTCCATTTTGCTTTTCAATACACGAACTTGGTGATGATTTGATTTGCATTTTCTGTATTAGCATCTACTTCAGCGGTATTTCAAAAATTAGGCAATTTCCATAATACAGGTATTATGTAAGTACCCCTAGGAGTAAAGTGCCTCTATTGTTGAACAGCGTAAAGCTTCACGGCTGACCTGACCAAATTGCTGTGCTGTGAGGTATTGAAGTGTATTCCAGCACGCAACATAAAATGCTGAACTAAATTTTTACAATCATTAAATTTCCATAAGGTATATTATTTTAATACGAAAAGCGTACTATGTTTATTTTGTAGGTTATAAATAAATCAATACTGACAAAACTGGTTTATTAATAAAGTTGGATATTGTGTAACTAACGTATAAATATATAATCCTTGTCTATGTTGTCTACTGTAAAAATTTACCTACGTTTTGAAATTACCTGTTTGCGGTTTTTTTTAATGACCCAGTTTTTTAATATCTGGTAGTATTGTCTATCGCCAATCGCTACCATGTTAACCCTGCAGCGGTCGCGCTCTTAAAAGTAGCATTAGTTGTCGCGTGGATTACATGTGTACATGTGCCATTTTCAAACACAAAGTAGGAAGAATTTTTTTAAGTTGTAAATTTATTGGTTTATTCAAATGCTTAAGTATTGCTTGTCCAAACAATAAAAAAAGTAAGCACCAAGTTCTCTATTTCGAATAATTATCGAAAGGTATTGTCTTCAAAATAACTGCTTATCAATAATACGAGTAAATACGCTTTGGTCGCGTGGTGGATTATGTACATAATATATTTTGTAAGACCACCGCACAGTGGTCTGAGTTTGGAACAGTGGATAAAAACCAAAGTCCGATTTTTTTTTTAAATTGAATTTGTTAGAAAATTTTATTTTCAAAAGTATTGGTTTATAATAATTTTTTTCGTCGTTTGCATTCGAAAAAAAATTGTTTGGAGTAAGTTTTTTTTTTTCTCGATGTGTTCAAAATTTGCAGCGGTGAAATCCTATGTTTATTGATGTCTTTATTTGTTCTTTTTTAAAAATCGAAATAATGACATAATGGCATCAACGTGGATTACAATGGTAATAATCCACGCGACCACTACGGGGTTAAATCCAAAAATTATTGTAAAGAAATATTCTGATTGACAGTAACAATTTTCGTGAGGTAAAAATACTGATAATTAATTTTATTTGAACGAATAAAGATTCGAATCGAAGAAAATGATTTTTCATCCCTTGTCATTTTTTGTAGAAAATGTTTAAATACATTATTTAGGCTTGTTCTAAAAACGCTTACTTGAAGTCCTTAGGTCATTGACATTTAAATAAGTGGCTTCATAAGGCCTAAAGTTCAGTTTATAATCCAAATTAATATAACGTTGCAGGTTCTCACTTCAGAGCTTTTTCCTTCTTCCGTCTCAAAATAATTGTATCTTTTTTCCAGGGACCATTAAATAAACGATTCACATTTAAGCCTGATTGTTAAGATTTAATCATAAGAAACGCTTACGTGTACAAGAAATAAATGAGACGTTTTTTCCTTTTGTAAATTGATAAATGATTCCATACTACTTTTACATCTACGATTTTTATAAAATCTCTGTGCTTCAAAATACAGTTTTTTATACCAATTCTCAAAATTTAAATTTATAAAAACATCTAAAAAATTATTTGTGAGTTCTGATGAGAAAATTAATGGATAGCAAAATTTTTATCATTCTTTATTATTATTAGTTCAAAGTGTGACAAGATTTTCTTTGACTATGTTTAATCCAATTTTAAGTAAATTTCTTTGTTCAACTGTATCAAAATCAGGTAATTTGTTTTTAATGATCGTATAACCCATGTTTATGTAAGTGTAAAGAACTAGAACTTCATACAGTGTAAGCGTAAACGATAATAAAGCACATGTAGCTTGCGACGAATAAATGTGTCTTGATAAGAAAATTCAGACTAATGTAACAACCGTACTTCCCAACTAAATTTGCGTTAAAGTTCTTCTAAAATTCCAAGGGAAATTTCTTTTCTTAGAGGAAAATGCGCATAATTCTCTTCCTTCTTTCCTATCCTAATTTAAGACCATATTTTTTCTCAAATATTCGTTTAGGAGCTTATGTGACCAGTTTAAATGACAAACTTAAGTTTTTGACTCCAAAAAATGTTTGATTTATTTATTTTGTTGTTAACTTTTTATGCATTAGCAGACGAAGTGAACTAAAATTGTCTTCAAGTTTCTTAACACGAAAAATTTAAAAAAATGGAATCGCTGCAAAGAAAATTGAGGCAGATTTTATACGATTTATTTTATACCTAATCCAAAAATACTATATAATTGATTATTATAATTACAGCATTTACAGAAGAAAATTGAAATTTAAGCATGTGTGTAATAAACACATATAAATTAAAATAATTTAGATGTATTGAAAACAAAGAATCAATTAAATAGTATTTGGAACAATGGGTAATTATTACTGCTTTCTATAGTTGGTGTACCAACGCATTGCCTTATGCACCATTAGGTGCAGATAAGAAAAGGCAAAAGCAGTATAGCTACAATTGCGATAATATCATTAACTTTCCGCTTCGCCGAAATTGGTTATCATAATAAACCCTTAATTTTTATGACGTTTTAATTTATTTTTTAGCATGCGTCTCATCTATACTTGTAATTTATGCATGAAATTTCCTTTGTGTGAATTAGCTTGTGCGCATAATTACGGATTCTGTTCCCTTTAATCCTCTCTGCTACGATGAAACAACTTTTGGAATTTATTTCTTCGAAAGCTTACCTTCCCGTCTCACTTTAAAACTGGCAATAAATCTACAAGCTGAGGGCATTTGTATCTGTAGAAGATTTTTTATTTTTCACCTTTTCCTGCGTAATCCCTAATGGCAGTTCTCCTAGAATACAAGGAAATGTTGTTAATAAATCAATTAAACGTTATCCATTTTATTTTTTAATTAAATATAAATATAAATGATCCAGAAAGGTTTATGCTGATGTGTGATCTAAAATTACCACGATCTTAAAAAACAATAATTTTATATCTGCTCCTATTTGATGCTTTAAATGTTGCCAAATTAAACTCGAACCATCAAAAATATTTTTTATTCAACCGCTACATATAATAGGTAATGAGTATAGCACAAAACTAGATTTTTTCAGCATGTCGTTGTCATGTTTTAGGGGTGCATTGCTGCTTGCTTGTCGGACCCGATACATTTAATTTAGTGTACTTTTTCTTACTTACTTATTACCAATATATTTATTATTTTTAATCCCATTTTTTGTTTTTGTATTTAAAGTATTTGTTTATAGTAATTTCTTTTATTATCCGTATAACATATATTTATATTCTTGTTATATTTGATTTATGTTATTGTGTACTTTGTTAATCTTATTTGTCTTATATTGTAAAGGGTACAGTGTACCGTGCATATGAAATAAATAAATAAATTAGAATTATATAAACTTCCTACATGATAAGCGATCAACCTCTAGGTCCCATCGTTCCGTCAAGTCAGGTCTACATCCTGTATGTAGTTCTTACGTCAACCGTAGATCTCTTTTTTGACACTATTCTAGAATGCAAGTAGTTTTTAAAATTTGAGTGTAATAAAAAATTCAAAATGTCCGATGTAATGATCAAAATGTAACCTTTTTTAAATACGCCAGATTGAATATTTTTATCATACGTTTGGCGTATTGCTATTAACAAAACTTTATCATAATATATTTATACAACTATAATCTAACATAAGATACATAAGTAAAAAGATATTGAATCTTAATGTATTGTATTTATGTCGTACATACATGTTTAGGCTCCCTTGTTCGATAGCATTTTGTGAAAGCCTCCGGGGGATAGAACTACAGTTCCCTACAAATAATATCATGTTCCCTATTGGCTAGAGCATTGTACTCCAAACAAAAGGTTTGTTGACATTTTAGCTTATTCAAATTCAATTTCCGTAACCCGAACACACAATTTTCTACGCAGTTAATTTGAAAAATGATTGTTAATACCCAGTGGGTAAAAAACTCTCTATCAGACTTTTTTGCTTTTCCAAATAGACATTCCTGGGCTTTATAACTTGTATAAGCCACCTCCCGATGACAGGGGATACATTCAAAGCGGATAAAAGGACATTTTCATGTTTTTCATGTCCCGTGGTACACTTTATTTCCTGCCCTCTGTAATCTTGTCTATAACTACAAGCACTTCGCTGAAAATGAGAGAAAAATAAAATGGAAAATACCTTTTCTTATTACGTAACTTTAAAAAAAAGTATTTTAACTTGCAATATCAGGCTGCTAAAACTAGTACAGTGAACTATACACTTTTCAAAATTCTCCAAATTTAAGTTATTTTATACCATACCAGCTCCCTATGTGTAGCATATGGATTCCACAAACTGCCTCCAAGCCAAGCGATCGGCTTCGAGGTCGGGTCCACGTCCCGCAGTTTTGACAAAAACTGCCGCTGGATTGTCAACAGCGGACGTCCAGGACGCTGAAAACCTGAAGCTTTGTAAAATAGGCAAGCATGGTTAAGGTTTTTACAAGTGTAATAAAATAAAGAAGCACGTAAAATTACCCAGCTTTTTATAGTATATCTTTGAAAATATTGATAAGATAAAAAAATAAGTGCATGTATTGACCTATTATCTTCTTGTAGATACGTTGAACCTATGACCATTGAGAATCTAATAGATTTTATAACAATCAAGTTTACACAACACATTTAAATTTATTTACGAAATTTAAAGCACAGATAATAATTAAGTCAAAATAAATCTTGTTACTTTGTTTAAATTTGAGTATCTAATACCTAAAGTTAAAAAAATACGCCAATGACAAAACAACAATATCTTCATAATGAATTACCTTTGAATGCGTTTTGTGATGAGAGGGTACAAGACGCGTCTTTCATTCCTTCATTCCAACCCTGCTGAAGGGGATGATGGCTGGAAGGGATACTTTGTACCAAATAATTCAAATGTAAATTATACCGCTCTGTGGGAGGTCCAATGTGGTCCACCAGGACCCAGCTTGGTCGGTCCAGTGGTTGATGAGAAATTTCTATTCATTTTCCTAAAATAGAAGCCTTAAATGATTAAACTACGCATCAAAACCTGAATTAAATACCCATTCTATGGTTGAATACTTTTACTTTTATAAAATACTGTTTTAATAATAATTTATGAAATTGGTTTTTCTCATGAGTTAGCTCGAAAAGCTTATTTGGTTATTTAAATCATTAGTGGTACATTGTTATTTTGCATGGTTAGGCTGCTTTTTGTGCCTGACCTTGTAAGAACAAAAAACTACGGTTAAGAGTTTAGTTGGTACCTGCTTCATTATACTTTTTAATATTTTTAATTTTAATGTGTGTACTGTATAAAAATATGTAAATACATTCTGCCACAACGCAAATAGATAATGCCTAAAAAATCTAATACAAATATAGAACCGTTTTCAAGCATTTTTATTAGCCTAGCTTTTTCCGGAATTTATTGTAGAAAATAATAAACTAAAATTCTCATATTTTTTATCTTTATTTAGAAAAATCTGAATACCAGTATAAGATGAATAACAAAGCTTAAGATTTATTCATTTTTTTGTATCCAAAATACACAAACAAATTGTACTTCAGGCGAACCCTTATTACCGAGGGTTGTAACCTCTGAATGCTCCATCTTGGTAACATTTTTGCTGTAGGATTAATCATGGACCTTAGAAAGCAATGTAAAAATAGAATTCTGGTAGTATTTTATAAAACATGTAAGGTATAATAATATGTAAGTATCAGTTAAGATAGCTTTTAAGAAAAATTACTGAAATAAAAAATAATAAAACTGTACGATCATTTTTTGCTTATATATTATTAAATTAAAGCTAGCATTTTTATCTCGGGATAAAATAATAAAGAAAATCTTTCTTTGAAGAATGGTTATTTATAGTTTTTTTCATTTTAAAGATGATGTAAATTTACAATATTGAGCGATTTACAGTCGTTTTTAAGCATCTAAGTATGTGTGGCCAAGGGGTCTAGGCGGGAAAGGGCATTAAATTTTGAAGGGCATTTTTCATCTGTGGTGACGAAATTCAAAAAATGACTCAGCATTTGTTCCCAGAGGATATCTTATTTCTATTCGGGTAGTTTTCTTGATTTATAGCTCCCCAAAAACCCTTTATTTCACAATGTGGAACACACATAACGGTGGGAACTTTAGAAAGTGCGTCCAGCAGTATTTTATGAATAAGAAAAGCGTATTATCATATTATTAGTCCGCTTTGCGTTTACTCTTTATAACGCAAAAGAAAAAATAATGTTTAAATGTTGGTGAAAAGGGTCCAAGGAATATTTTTACTACGTACCTACTCTCGTAAATTTAAATAACAGGAAAACAGAATTTAAAAACAGCACGTCGGATTTTTTCATCAGAATTGGTTAAAAGTTCAAGCGAAAAAAGTCACAGGGAAATGATTAAATGTGGACGTGTTAACGGACAGACTTTCTTTCCTCTTTGTACGAATAATTCTTAAATTACAAAGATATTTTCGCTGCTGAAATTTGATAGCTTTTCTTACCATTTGATAGAAACCTTACTCTAAACTCTAAACGGTTGGAATTGTAGGTAAATATAATAATACGGAATATATTTTATTAGAAATATTTAGAGATTTGATATCTTGTTCTTCTTCTTCAATGGCGCTTCAGATTAAATTGGGCCGTGGCAGCCTTCAACTTTAGCCTCCAGCTGTCTTCCTTCCATCTTTCGGCAGGTCACTTGCAGGAGCTGTGCTGCGTTTTTTAAACCTTCCCATCTTAACGGAGGTCTCCCAATTTTCATTTTACCCCCTGGGTCTCCATTCGTCACAGCATGGCATTTTATGCACATGCCCAGCAAATCTCAACCAGAATTGAATTCACATTTTATAAAATATAAGCATTTTTGGAATCGCGTGTGACTCGCACCTATTAAAAAAACGAGTAGGTACTTACTTTACTTTTACTTTAAATTAAAAATAAAGTTGAAGTGAAAAATTTCCCAGGACATTTATAATTTGTTACTTTTTGATATCTTAATACATGGCCAAAAATAAATATTTCATGAAAGGTATTTTAATACCTGGGTATTTTTTTGTGAATAAATGTAAATATGAAGTCTATGGCCAGGCATGTCTGGATAATCTTTCACAAGGAGAATTATTTAACTCATCTCTCCTACGCAATTTTCCGTAATTTGTATCTTGTAATTCTCTCGTCTATCACATGTTTTAATGAAATCTACGCAATTTTATGATATTCGCACGTATTTCAATTTGCAAATACTATTTTCAATGTAGCTTGAGCGGCTTGTGCTTGAAAACAGGAATCAAGTCATGGCGGAGTAGGGATTTGAACTAACGATCTCTAGACTTAAAGACCCAGATCCTACCACTGGTCCACCACCTGTTCTACCATCCGTATCACCACTGCTGGATTTGGAAAATATGTTTTTTGTCTTTGGCTTTGAACTGCCATCTTCTGGGTCTTTCAAAACATCTTAATGATCTTAATACAGGTCTCTCTGATGCTCCAGGCATCCAGATAAGCAGACTGTCGGGATTTTGTCTGTCACCGACGCAGGCAACACCATGCGTTGGGTGGTAGGCGGGATCCTGCATGTTGCCGGCCAAAGCAATGACTCTCTTTTCTCATCGGACCGCCACCTTAGCGACACCTTTCAACCTAGAACTGAGAGAGTGCCATACAGCCATGTAGACGGGTTCCGCCAAATTATCAAACAATATTTTACCTACCAGGAACATGGAAATAAATCAACTGTTATCACAAATGGGACTTTCTTCTATAACAACAACCTGAACTTTTCGACACAGACGTTTAGTCCAATGCCCATGTCTCCACTTTAGATGAGTAACAATAATTTCCAATGATAGGTGATATTATCTATCTTATGTTTTGTACCTAAATCTGAGCAGCATTTGAAATATTTCACTGTATTTTTATACTTTTAAAGTAATTTTATATCTAATTATTGACTCAGTCAAAAAGGGATTCCAAAACCGAAGCATTGTTGTCCAACGTAATATTATACAAAGAGGCGTTTTTGCCTTAGGATGTCTAAAACTTTTACATTATCGAGAACGAAAAATCTTTTCAAAATAATGTTTTTAAATTTTATTTTTAACAACGCAACACCGCCATTATTTTTTCAATAACGTGCGTGACTGAAACATTCGTGTCTGAAGTAGGTAATAAGTAGTGGGGAACTCAACAACATTGGAATGTATTCACAATATCATAAGGACGATCGTTATCTTTTTCCACGTAAACACGATTCCACGTTTTCTATATCACCTGTAAATAAAATATACATATTGCCAATTCAGAATTGAATGAAAACGTAACCAATTACCTGGGTTTACCTGCTGACATTGTAAAAAAAATACAATTTATTTTTTCTTCCTGGCAACAACAAATATTATCAATTTTTCTGATACTTTTGGAATCAGCAATGGTTTAAAATCATTGTCTGAACCCATAAATAAAGTGTACGTGATAGATCTCCTTTTTATGTACATGGAGTATAAAAGTACCCATATCGGTTTTTCAAACAATATTTACAGTTATAATGGTTCATGTGAGATATGTGTGTGAAAGAGACTGTGTGTGAGGGATGTCTGCTGTGTGCCCGTCTTTCCCAGTTAGAGCTCTGAGGAGCATAGACAGTCAAACCTGTATTTGATTAAACCCGTCATAATTGTCACAGTCGTGTTTTACTATAAGCACCATACCAATACATCACAGTTCAGATACCTAATTCTTTCGATAAACCAAATAAATAGTTTAATTCTGAAATACTAAACATCTCACTAAACATCAATTCAGTTAATTAATTTATTTATTTATCCTATACATATACAGAACATTCGCAGATGTGTATACCTATACAGATTACAATTAATTATTTCAATTATTATTACAATTATTATTATTGAATTATTTGCAATAAATAAATAATATGCTCTAAAACTAGGCATTTAAAATAAACACAACGAAGAGAAAAAATCAATTTTAGAAACAAAACATAAAGAAACAAAAAATAATGATACATCCCAATTTTTTGGTATTGGCACTGCCGTAAATCAGGCTTCGATTTCCATCACTCAAACACTCGATACCATAATAATTATCACCATTATTGTGATTAATTATTATTTTTAAAAATCTGTATTGTTTTATATGAGTGGCTATTGTGTTAGCGTTATTTTCTTTTCATTTTAAATATAACGTTGATCGGCAAGTCTTGTGTTTGACAGTTCTGTCGAAAAGTTTTTTTCTGTTATAAAATTTTAAGTTTCGGATATCACAGCTGTCGAGGCAATATCTTATAAAATATGACTCCCCTAACATTGTATAGGATAATCTTCCTTGGAATACAAACTCGCGCCATTAGTTTTTATCAAAACTCCGCTAAAGTGAATAAGATGACATAACTCAAACTATTGTTAAGAGATATGTCAATTCCCTAGAAACCGAGTTGATATGGGAAGAAATGGCCGAAGTAATAATGTATCGCTACAGGGCTCGTTAACAAATCGATAAGGATATTTCCTTTGTGTGTTTCAACATAGAATAGGCGCTATAAAGATTACATGAAAGTAAGATGATCATTAATACGCTTCGGTACCAGTCCAAGGTATCACACATGAAATATTAATATGAAAATCACATGTAAATAAATATTTCATGTTGACCTACTGAAATCCTACTGGAATCGAACACGTAACCTCTTGCGCAGTAGTTGAATGCGAAACCACTGTGCTACGTGTTGAAGAAATTTCATTTCATTGTTGCATATATGTATGTGTATACAATACCTTCATAGGAATTTCCTTTTTAAAATGTATCACGGTAAAAATACAAAAAACGTAATAAACGTCTGAGGAAATATTTTTTAATGTCTCTTATTACTGCAGGAATTCTTAAACCGTATTGATCGAATTCCAATTATAGCAATATTGAAATAACTTACCATTTTTTACGTAGGTAAAATATTTCCTCTAAAATCATATTTTTCAAAACTTGCTATCACATCGTGTATTATTAAAAAGAATGATGATTGATTTTGTGATGTCAAATATTAGAGTCAACGGATAATGGAATTTTCTCATGGCTAAAAGATACCTGAAATTTTGGTTAGTCTGCTATATTTTCCTTTCTTATCTCTTTAGCTCTTGTATCCTAGATCAGAATATTCAACGAACCTTTTGCGCTAAAGTCTTTATCAATCCACAAACATAATAAACAGTTTTATCAAATCCTGGAGCGAACAGTTTTTTATTTTTCAAATTATTTGACAAATGCGCATGGTAATTGTGATTTTTTCTATCTTTCTCTCTGATTTTTTAAAATAAAAATAATAGTAGTTCATCATCATAATTATCATACCATATCCGTTTCTTATGTGAAGCTTATGGATTCCATAAACCGCCTGCAAACCAAGCGATTGGCCGCCAGTTCCCGCGCACCCTCCCAGGTCAAGTCCACATCCCGCAGTTCCGACGCAAACTGCCGACGGACTGTCCAGCGGACGTCCATGACGCCAAGAACCTAACTGAATAAAAGTTACTCTCTTCATATTTTTTAAAAGAAGGCCATTTTAAATACACATTATTATACATACATTAAGGGCATAAAATGTAACAATATTTATGTTAAAAAATTAAAAAACGTTTTTCAAGTTATATTTTTCCCTAATGTTAACAAATAACTAAGTAAGTAAGTGTAATAAGTACGTTTTTGAATGTTGTGCTTGTTTTACATAGATTAGATTGAACAATACCATGTTGTTAAATATTGTTAAAATACACGTACATTTATTGTATGTTCCATAGTGAGACTTTTATCCAAATATGCTAATTCGTTCCAAGATAGAAGCAAGTTAGGTATATATTTGTGTCAGTTGTTACATTACGATAAAGTCAATCCTCAGACATTTTTTTAACGTAAAAAGAAATATTTGAGTTCTCATGATACACACACACACACACACACACACATGTCACATAGGTTGCACTACAATTTATTATTCATGGGGTCCTGTAATAGCAGAAGTGTCCGTTATAGGGATCTTAATTTGCCTAGTTTGACTTGTAAAAAAAGGAGAATATATTAACATATATTTCTGCCTAGTTCCAGGCAATTATTTAATTCCGTTGTAAATTTACTGACCGTAACTTACGTATTTCACACTTCAACCCTTAACTTCACAGACACAAAGTTCATGTGTGTACGTGAAATTTTCTTGCCTCGTAGAATAGTGAATGACAAATTATACCATTAACGGACATTCCTCCATAAAATCTTACCGTACTAGGGAAATACGGGCTTAAATCCGTAATTTAAAACATGTTTCGTAGAGTTTAATATATGTTTTCAGATTAACTAGAAAATTGATTATCCGGGGATATGTTTACTATCCGCCATAAATCGAGAGCTAAACGTGTCTGTTTTTTTCTAAACATCGCTCTTTTCGGAGAGTAAACAAGTTTGCGCCAACTTTAAAATTGATTAATGCCCCTTTTTCCGTTCATCTTAGAGTAATCTGTCACCGTAGGCGGAAGATGTACGACCAAGTTGGCAATTAATGGTTAGCCGGGACCCGTGTCAGGTGCCTCTTCCTCTTCCAATGTTCGATAATATAATGTACCTAAATACTGGTACTTTTGCTGCCACTTGGCACGCCTCAATATCAAGTAGGCGAGTTCGTGCCGCTCTGTGACGTGAACTCGATAATCAACTTCCGCGTTCATTATTTTCCCAATTTGCTTTCTCGTTAAAAATATTATTTCCAACCCTCTTGCGCATTTAACGTAGATCTATTCTATTTTATGTTTTTATTTCAATTTAACGAAAATAATAATTGTGATGTAATTAAGTAGGTACATTTTCAAATAAAACAGTAAAATTTATATGATATCCATTATTTGTTATTGTAGTAAATTTTATGAGTAATATTATTATTTAATCACTAAAACAAAGTTTTTATTTATGTTTTTTTTCTCATTTTCACTTCCTGGGAAATAATCCATTCACGGACTATCCAAGTTGTAAAGTTCTAAGTTGATCAAGAACAACGTGGATTGGTTTCTTTCCACTTTCTTGTATGTAGTTGCTAGTTGTATGCATTTACAAACTAAAACACAAAACTTTAAATCAGTTTGTGTTACTTTTCTCTAGCAGCTTCATAATACACACAGCCGATCGAATGTTAACGTAAATTATGTATTTAGTTATATTCCGAGATATATCTATAGATATGTCGGTAGATAGCTCAATAATTGATCAAACAACAAACTGTACTTAAAACCGAATTATATTGTTGCAGTATATTATAGGGATACCTAGTAAGTAAATACAATCTCATAAATTCAATATTCAGACGTCTAAATGAATATCTGGATTTATAATCTATATTCAAGCAACCTTTAGAAATAGGATAAGTTAACCATTTATTGTGCCACGTGAGGATTGTAGTTATCTGAGCTATAAAACATTTCTGCCTCTCAATCACTCTCAATCTATTTTCGCAATCACTTTTAATCTGTTTTTTAATCCGTCACGTAATTTCGTTGCCTCTGTAAAATAATTATTTTCATACGTCAATGCCAAATTTAGGGGTCGTAATTATAATCGAGAATTTGTGTTTGTATTTCAACTCTCCGTGCAAGTACCCCGCATGTAAATTTATTCGTATTTACATACGTATGTAGACGTAAAAGGATGTGGCCATTATTTACATGCTTGCGTCATTTACAATTCAACTTTACATTAACTTCGCCAAGTACTTTACAGTACTCGTTTCTAATTCGTTTATAATTGCACGTTGGATTTGATTTGATTTGCATATCCAAATTTACCTGCGCTAACTTCAAATAACTATGCCCTTCCAATCCACTCTGTGAAACTGAAATTAATTTCACTTTACCAAGTGCTTTTCGTGTATGTAAACACGTGATCGTCTGAAATACGAGCACATGAGACGAGGTACTGTCGCAAATTTCTCTACCTTGGCGCATTACCAAAATTAACAGACTTGTGAAGTTTTCCTAGTCTTGCCTTCAAACTGTTACCTAGCTTGGTGTTTCTTTTCCGCAAGTTTGCCAGCACACGGAGAGGGAGAAACTTAACTGCACTCTTACTTAAATTAGAGCATAATTTCTGTTCTAGGTCGCGATACGGTTAGTGGTTTCCATTTGTGGTTTTTGCTCTACACTCCAGCGAGTCGCTCAGGGCCAGACAACTGCAAAACCCCCCCTTTCCCTTGTTAGCTTAACGCCCTTATAAAAATATTCTACTTTTATATGTTGTATTCACAACATCCCGACACTTACAGTATTCTATTTGGGTACAAAATGTTTTTCAAGAATTCACATTCGGCATAAATTGGGTCTTAAAAGAAACTCCTGTTTTTTTCCCCTAAATCCCTTAATCCTAAGTATTATAAATAATACAAGATTTTGGGATTACAGAAGTGTTCTGCGAACATATTTCATTTTGTTTCACTAAATACAAAAGAATGTGAGCATATTCACAAATGCCTAAGATCAGTAGAATGCTAAAGAAATCAGAAGAAAATAAATTGTTTTTCTGTCAATATATTTTCAGAACAAAAGAACGTTAATAAATCAAAGTTCCAAGCGAACACGTGGAAACAATAAAAAAAAGTTATAATGGGCGTAAATACAAATAGGTATGTACGTTAAACAAAATAAGGCATTTTTGTACATTTTTAATCAAATACTCGACACTAACATGTTTTATAATCACACATGTGTAATATAAAATATTATTTTATTAGTGTTATATTTTTACAATGTATTACGTTTTAAGGTACACAAAATTTATTTTTCTCGAAATACATACATGAAAATCTATCTAATATTATATACGCATTGTATATCGCTGATATAAAGATAATTTTAGTTTCCTCCCTTAATTTTTTTTTAGCTAAATATTATTGCTGTTCTCCTTTTTGGTCGTCTCCTTGGCGATCTTCCCATTTATCAACGTCTATCCAAAATATCTTCATACTTCGTTTACGGACATCCTTAAAGCGCAATCGCTGACCCCCATGGGATCTTTTGATCAAAATTAACCATACAATATGTCTTTTGGTAATCGGCCATCCTCCATACGGCTTAAATGGCCGAGCCAGCTCCAGCGCAGTCATTTCATTGAGAGACATTGCCGAAGCCATCCGAGTGCGGGCTGGTATATCTAAATTTGTGCTTCATTCCTTCATGTCTCGCCAAGGATATGCCGCAAACATAACAAGTGAAAGGCGTTAATCCTTCTTTCTCTTGGTGACTTGGCGCGCTAACACGGAACACAGACTTGAGGTGTGAGAGATATGGTCGACTGTGCAGCTGCTTTTCTCTGCTGCCTTCTTGATTAGTGCCGCATCTTATGTGGTTGGGTGGTTGTAATTACTAATAAATAATGATCGGGGGGTAGAAACTAACATACCCTACTACTGTTAATTTGGGCCGGCTCTGGTTGGTTTGGGTGATGGAAACAATGACAATTATAATACATAAGTCGAGACAGTGGTAGGGGTACAATGAAAGCATTTGTTCGCGTACATAATCGTAAATTCATCCGTTTTTTTTAATCACACCAACAACCTAAAAATCGCGGTTTAGCTTGTTGAAAAAAATCGGTAGAGTTGGCTAGACTGAAAAAAGACTCAATAGTCTTTCGTAGAAGTCTTTCGTAGAAGGACGATTACCCAATTTATTACTTAATATTAGAAAAACTAGAACATAAATAATGTTCAGATTTAAAAAAAGTTCCTGGCTGAAAATTCTGAACTAGTCTACCTAGTCCGCTCAAGTATAATCCAAGGAAAATAGGAATGTAAAGAATTTCTCTAAGAACATTTCCCATTATTTCTTTACCGTTGTTTTTTTTTTACGTACAAAAAATACTACCGTGCAAATTGGCTGAGGTCGCACATATTAAAATAAAATACAAATTTTATCCCATCCACCTCTTTATATTTTTTTAGTATTGTTATTGTGTACGACAAAGCAAAATTCATCTTGCATTTTCATAGCAATCAAACAAAAATTCATTCCACTTGTGCAAACTCCATTTAACATAATTTAAACAAGATTACGTTTGTATTCAATTTGCGAAAAGTCTCATAAACTACCCCATTAAAAAAAGCACGAAAATTAATTCGAGAAATATTGAGCTCGTGATTTCATATTAATTTTTGTTGAAGGAAACTCCATCCCTTAGGGCGGGATGTCTGAAAGTATCGCTGGAATTAGGGTAAACATCTCACTCAGCGGTTCTCGGGGGGAGAAAAACTCAAAAAACATTTTTAACAAAGTTGTTAGGGGTGAAACTGGGTAGGCACTTACTTAGTGACAATTATTCTTTAATCCACCTAATGTATGAAGCCAGATTTTGCTTAGCGCAGACTGTAAATTTAACTGAATTACACACTGAAGGGTGAGGATTATTTTAAACGTTTTAAACATTAATTTTTAATAACATTTTGAATGTGTACAAATACTTGTCTCTGTTTGGATATCAATAATATCTGTTATTATTAATGTTTGTTTTTAATGCCAGTTTTATTATAATAACGTATTGAATTCCTTCAAATCTTTCCCTTATCCGCGCCCAATGGGGGCTGCATTGGTACACCAAGTGAAGTGTATATTGATCATTTTATTACATGAAGGTAATATGATCAGTCTTACGCTTCAGTACCAGTCCAAGGTATCACACTTGAAATATCAATATAAAATTCACATTTTAATAAATATTTCATGTTGACCTCGTCGGGAATAAAATCCGAAACATCATTCTTGGTAGCCCAATGCCACTACACCTCGAGGCAGACAGTAATGCATATAAATTCCGTAAAGTACAATTAAATACTGCATTATTTTATGTGGAGGAAGCGGGAAGTGTGCCAGGACAGAGCGGCGTGGCGTTCTATTTCCTCTGTCTATATTAGAATTTTAGAATTGATATGATTGATAATGGGCCGTAGACCAAACCAATACTAAACTAACAGGCTGGAGTTAATGGATCGAATAATCCAAAGATTCAGTTAATGGATTCTTTATAAAAAGAGATAAATAATAAAATAGAATAATTAGTATTTACATATAATCTACTCTCAAACACATCTTCTTAATCTAAACACACTATTTACAACAGGTCGAGCAGGTCCAAATTGTATGTTTTTGCAGTTGACAAGGTAAGATTATGATAATTCATAATGTCTTATACAATATGAATATCGAAACATCGTGTCTCTGGTGGTATAGTTGTTTTTTAATTAATAATTTGACCATCGAATTCTGTATATTTTGAACGAATTTAATATTAGAATCACACGAAAAAGCCCAAGTAGTTAAAGCATAATATTTATCTTATAATTGATTCGGCCAGAGATAAATATATTAGTCTTAAATTACTGGCAGGGACATGATATTTCAATATGAACATTTTACCTACTACTGATCTAAGTCTATTGCATAGCTTCTGAATATGTGCGAGGATTGTTTAGAATACAACAATAACGTCAAAATGAATAACCCAAAGTGTCTACCGTCTACGTTAAACGGGAAATTGTGTATGTTACACGTAACATTAAAATGTTATCCTGTCATTCATTTTGATTGTAAATGCCTAATTCCCCGAATATTATTTTTATAAAGAATATTACCAAGTCAAATTATATTGTTCCGTTGTGATGTCTAGAAACAAGCGCTTAATTCATTTAATTCAGCTTTTATACTCATATAAAAGCTGAATTTTATGAAAGATAAATCTAATTTTTTGGTACTTTTCTTCGTACACTAAATTACCATTAAAAGGTAAAGAAAATAGATTTCCTTAAACGCAAAGAATATATATTTATTTAACATAATACCTACCTCCATAAAAAATTTACATTTCACCGTGTATATATATTATTATTAAAGATACTTAAACGTAAACTCATAAAATTTCGTTATCCGCTCTCTGAGTTCAACGCATTTACGTTTTATATGAGAAAGTAAGTGGAGGTAAATATAAATAAATACTGATTATTCAATTTTTATTTCTGTAACAATAGAAAAAGTAATGGACTGCACTCTCTATGAAGTGAGTGGAATGCGTAGAAATAGGCGACCTTTTAATATTGTAGATTTTGTAAGTGTATAAAATTAAGCTTTGCTTTTAATTATTAAACAAATTTGCTTAGATAAGTACATTACCGTTTCATATTCCATCAAACGTTTGAAGCTTTTCCTATTAGATTCGCGCCTTGAGGAGTTGTCAAACGAACAATAATGAAAAAGAAGTTTAATGTCTTTTAAACTTCTAACATGACTCATGTTTTTTGGCGAATACCCACACAAGTCTCACACACTTTTATCAGACATCAAAAACGAACTAAAACATCACAAAAAGAACACTCAAAGTAGTGAAAACTCTTTGAAGTGACTCATTAATTGTAACTACTAGAGTAAAAATATATATATATGTTTTTTTCATTTCATTCATTTATTTCGGTTGAATCCTATAACTCATTCCTATTGGCCGTATTAAAAAAAACTGTTGGCACTTTAATGGCCAAAAATAATGCCCGATTGCAATAATAATTCGAGATACAAAATTAATTTGTTAATACTTGCGCGTTTTGTGAAACAAACATAATTTTAATAATATTACTACTTTGAAAATAGTAATTCTGCGTTAGCTCACCCCAAAGCTAATTTCTACAAACTAGGAATAACTTAACTTTGTAAAGGCTAATGCGATTTTAAATAAATAAATAGCTGAATCCATAGAAAAGCTTCAAAGGAAATAATTGCAAAGCTTTTAGTGCTGAATAAACAAGCTTAAATAAATCGGAAAACTACTTACTGTTTGTAGTTTTATTATTTCGTTGATAGAATATTCAACTCATCTTGTTTAAGTAAGCTACTATTAGAAGGAGAAGGGATTGAGCTTTAACAAGTTACTCTTCGCTTCTGGCTATTTCAGTCAATGGTATTAAAATTAATATATAATTACAGCAAACTCCACTAAACTATTTTTATAAATTCTAATAATGTATCTCGTCATATTTCGCGCTGCATACACTACACTGCCTTAGTGAACGAAAATTGTGCTCTTTGCATCATTACGTGCAGATAAGGGACCTGGTAGTGATGATAGTTAAAGCAATTCCCATTAAAAATATTAAAAAGCAATACATTAAGCAGAAAACTTGAACATTGAAGTGATTGCAGTAAAAAAAATACAAGACGATATACCAATTAAGTGAAAGTATAATATGACCTATATATTGTATTGTGTGTAGATATAATAATATTTCTCTTTTTTAAATAATCTACATATATGTTTTCTTTTATTACGATTAAATAAACAAAGCATTTTTCCACTCCACTAGAGCGTATTAAAAAAAAAAAATTATATCAGTTTTTTCATTGTTTCGTCCATAAAATACGTGTTACAAAACTGACACTGAAACAAATCTTATGTGCCGCCATGTATCAAGTTCCGATTTTCTCCTTATTTTCGCATTATTTGTCTACCCCTTTTTCAACCCTCTAATAACGGCCTCCTACGGCGTAGTTTCCTATTTATTTCAAAAATGATAAATATCCAAAATATATCATTGAAAAAATGTTACATCCGAATTCATATAATTTGAAACCATAATGTTTAGGGACGTTTCGTTTAACTCGCTTATTAAGCAAGGCATAACTGTTTATGATTAATATTATATTATAAATAGTTTTTTCACTTAAATTTCACTAAATTTTAATCGGCTTAACGTGCGTTGTTTTTTGATAAAATTTTTGTACATGCATACTTTTTCACAATTATTATTCAGCTAATATCACTTACTAAATAATGTATTTAAATACAATGTTTCCTGCCAAAAGTGACAATCATTACATCGATTTTGCAACATAGAAAAAATCGAGGGCAAAAAACCATTTTTAATTTTCATTAGAAACAAACTAACCATGGTTAAACGGTCAAGGTTCTCTAATTTAAAATATTCAAGTGATAATATACGAATCCTACAAAATAAGTTTAATTATAAAACTAGGGGAAAACTTCCTCCCAAAAACGAGCTTATCGCTCATTAGAGGATCCTCCATTAAGAGAGGCAGTAAAATAATTGTACATAAAAAACAACCATATTAAAAGACAATACATAGTGGTGCAAAATAAAATATACGATTATATATTATAATTGCAAATAAATAAAATCGTTTGCTAGAATCAAATACGTCGACCAAATGGTAAATTTGCTGTGTATTTCGTAAGTGTTCTCAAAGACTAGTATTTATTGAATGTGTAGTGTGAAGTGTCCACACAACTGAGGCCTAGAGGATCGTTTAGCATCTGAATATATGTGGTGAAATACTTCCCTCGGGACTTCCTAAACCAGGTGGCCTCGGTCGCTAAGTGCACGTGGTAAGAAGCCTGGGGGACAATAAGGGACGAATAGGCCAGATGTTTGCTAGAAATTCCGTGGAAAATAGACTATCCTCTGACCGCAACTAGCAGGGGAAATCTATAAAGAAAATTCTGGTTGTTGTAATCAAAACTTACAACGTCACCACACGATTGAAACGGTTGTGGAATAAACAGTTTTATTGGGTGTAAAGCCCACTTTATACGGGACAGTGCAGTTTCTTGTTCAGAAAACTATACAGTTCCTTGTACCGTTTTCTGACCAACAAAAACTGCGCGGTGTGAATTTTACCTTTACACGGCACAGTTTATTGTCTGTAGGCATGCGCAGAACGCGACAGTCGGACCATAGAATACACGGTCGGACTGTCATAAATGTTGCCAAACTAATAATCTCTATCGTCGCCTATCTTATCGATTTTTTGCAGATCTATCGATTTTGTAGAGATTTATCGAATCTACTGAAAATGTACAACCAATTTACAGATTTTGGTGTAATTTTTATTTTAAAGCATTTATTTTATGCAATTATAAGCGCAGATAAATTCAAAATATTATGAATAACTTTAGGAACTTCTACCGATTTTACAATTTGGAAGCATTACTCATCTGTCAAATAGTCGTTATTCGATATTTTGAATTTCGATCTAGGATCTCAGTTCATATTATTTACTGCATTATATTCATATTCGCCATAGTAAAATTTTATCAAAGTTTATTTGTAATTTTACCGATACTATTGAATATTATACGTATTACACTGTCGTAATCGCAGCGGGTGATGCGCGCGCTGAAACTGTGTGAAAAAATGTGTGAAATTAGCGCACAGTGAGAATCTGACACTAGCACACAGTTTTTGCTTTTTACCGGACAGTTTTCAGACTGCACAGGCAACAATGTAGTAAACTGCCCCGTATATAGTGGGCTTAAGTAAGATTTTTTAGCTCTGCGTTAAAAATAAATTATTCATATAATTATTAAAATAAAAGTTTTTTTTCCCTGTTGAGGAAAAACTACATAAATGTATATTTTTGCTAATTGGAAAATTTTCTGTTCTAAATATGATATTAAAGTACCTTTTAACATTAAACAAAGTAACATTTAACAAATATCAATAAAGTTTTAAAAAAACTCACAGATTGGACGTTCGTTTGATAGCAATTTATGAGTTAAAACATTTACAAAAACCCTGCTAACTGAATTAAAAACTATTTCGTTGCTAGTCTTCAAGTTATCTTTTTTTGCTTTTGGCTAAATAGTCAGATTTTTGCTATAATATAATCTTATATAATACATTTTAAAAACATAATTAACTAAATGTTTTTCACAAATTCATATTTGAGTTCCTATATTATTACTTTTACTCAAAATCACTTACGTATGTAAGTAATTTCCTTTTTTGATAAAATATCGGTATTAACGAAACAAAACCCTTTCAAAATGTACTCGTATTCCCATATGAAAAAAACGTAAAGTTCGCGTTTAGATTAAATAATTAAGCCAATTTTCTTATGCCTCACGTCATACGTCAGTATAAAAAAAGCTCCAATTTGTGATATAATGGTAAAATAAGAGCTCTCAAATTCAGGTCAGATTTTTATTGTATGGTACGAAAAACGAGTGGGAAATAAAAACGGGAACTTCAGCCGCAATTAGCTTAAGGGAACTGATGTAATGATATCATATAAATATTTGCAAGGGGAGCTTAGCACCAAACTGGGGCATGAACTTTAGTGAAATGCATTAGTCGTCATAAATATTATGCCCATAACAATTTGTAAAGAAAATTATGTAAACTACCACTTATGGCTATTTGCGTTTGAAAAAAAGTGTAGTGTTCTTGTTAGTATTTACATACATACCTATACATACTCGTAGCTATAGATATCTCCTTCATCCGTATACTTATCATGTCTTCATTGCTATGTATTGCTAACAAATTTTACGTCCAATGTTTTTTTTTTTAATTCTCTATTATCACTAAATTTAAACGGGTTGTAATTCGGACTTCTCCACGGGTGCTCTCCAGTGGATCATATCCCTGGCGACCCTTTTCCAATACCCACTCTCCCCATCCTGCCCCAGGCCTCGTATTTATAACTTCTCTTCTTTTAAAATTATAAGTTTAAAAAAATAATATGTATTCCTTAAGAAAATAAATTAAAATCCATGTCTAAAAATATAATTCTACCGCGGCATCTATAAATAGATATCTTTCTAGTGTTTACTTTATTTTTTTATTATTCTATTAACTATTCACAGACACACCCCGACTTCAAATAATAATCGTGTTAATAAAACCTTTTATTAAAACAACGAACACTATTAAAAGCTTTGTTGAATTTAACTACAGTTTGAAATAAACGTTATTTTCACCGAAACATAGTAAATAAAAATAACAACGCTTGTTAAAATACATTAAAGGAAACATCAGAAATTCGCTATCTTGTTTTGTGATGTGCTCATTTTGTTTACTCAGAGTAGCTTTTACAGATCCCATCACTAAATACACACAAAAAATCATTTTTGCGAATCTGCTTATCTGCGAATCCGTTTTGCGAGCATTATGCAAATTGTTATTCTAACTTTAACGGCTTAAGTTAATTTGTTGTTTTAATTCCAGGCCAAATCCGAACCCTGGCAGTGCTAGATACTGAGAGCAAGGATCACTACTGGCTCACTGTATGTGCCCAGGACCAGGGGGTGGTACCACTACACTCTTGCGTAAAGGTATGCTAACCAATTTTATTTTATTCTGCTTTAAGTTAGTGATATTACTTGTTGAAGATGCCTGCCGCGTGTAAACGTGAAATTGAACACGTTTTAATGAAATTAGCTACTAGATTTCATTATTCTGACATTACAACAGTATCAGGTTAAAAAAATAAAAAAAACTCTCAATAATATAATACATAATTTTGTTTATTTATTTTCTTAATTTATTTAACAACAAATATTTGTGGAAAATGTTGAGAATAGGTTTGACTTTATAACCAACGTCAAATTTTGGATACAACGCAACGTTCATAGACCATCGCGTCGATAACAGTCTTTCAAAATGTGTGTATGAAAAAGCTTAGAAACGCGAGATCGACATGTGAATAGATTAATGTATTCGTCGGTGACACGATCTTTTGAAAGCATCTAGTCATATCCACCTAGGAGCAATCGAAGCAAAAAATATATATATGCCATACCAATCATTGTATAATTCGCTTTACTTTTTTATTTATTTTATTTATTAGGGAGCTTAACAGCGAAACATTTATTAAAGATACAAGGTCAAATAATCATATTAGAGGCCAGTAACAGAGTTCCAACAAAGTATGTGGAAGAAAATGTGTTAGTAACAAACTATAATCTAAAGTCTAATAACAATTGCAAAAGAAGGTTAATATTTATGAAAAGGAGAGGACGTGTAGTGAGGGTGTGCGTGTAAGTGTGATAGTAAAGTTGAGAAATAGGGAGTGATTATTATTATTGTGTATGTATCAACTTTATTTTGAAATACTTGACATATTCTACATATAACGTTTAGGCTCTGAGCGCACAAAATGTCATTTAACGATAGTGAAATTGAAAACGCCTTCAGTCGGAAAAGGACTGAATACAATAATGGTATGGTAATTTTGGATATAGAATTTCTCTCGAGTTACCCTGAATGTTGCCGTCAGCATCTCTATCTATAGATAAGTGCCTCATGAAATAGAATATGAGACCAACATAGTGGTCCTAGATAATATTATCTACAGTTTATTTTTATTTTATATTTCGTGGTCAATATTGCATTTTACTAGGTCTTACTATCTATATGTCATGTATATCGAATTTTTACTGAATTGTAATGTTTTTTTTTTACATATACATAAACCTACCTTGTTTAATCAGGACACTATTAATTATTCTTATTTTTATTTAAAGGCAAAAAATTGATAAACACATTTGGTTAAATTCTTGACGGTTACGCTTTTTTTTAGATTTACTCTTATTGTTTTATTTGCGTACATGTGTTTCGAATGGCAGTTGTTAGTGATAATTAACAAATCAAGATAATGCAGTATTTTAGCCCAGTCTATTATGAGGGACAACAAAAAGGAATTTTAAAGGATTTGATATAAAACCTGAAGAAATTTTGATTTTAAGAGCTAGATGAAAAACAATACAAATAATATTTTAATAAAAAAATATATATATATTTTGTAAAAATACCATTAAGTATTCATGTTTAAAGTCAATTAATATTTTTTTTTAAAAAGGCGCTTTTTAAAAAATGTTTGCTAATACTACACGACTTGAAATGTAACACAGACTTACACAGAAAAATGCAATAAGCCTGGTGCGAAGTACCTAAGAACTTGAGAAAATCGAAGTAGGTAGGTATGTGTTTATGAATTCAAATCTTGTTTTCTGCTGCACATAAGACAAAACAGATATTGAAACCAATATTAATACTTCATTTTTCGGCAGAAATAAATTACATTATAGATTTGTTTACATTTCTCTGTTTGATTTGGCAAAAAATCATTAAAAGTAAAAAAAATTCCGATGTGTTTATTCAACCATTTGTGTAATACAAAAAAACCTATCAATGCGTAAATTAATATTTCCGCTAAAAAAGTTCCTTTCAATTAAAGCCAAGTCATTGTTTGCTTTTGGAAGTTATTGATAAATGTGTAAATCATTTTAAAGTGTTTATCCCCCCAATCAATTTCAATTAAAAGACGCGAGGTAATGTAATTGAAAACTAAGCAAAAATTTACGCTTTTATATATTAAAGAAAGCCAAAAAACGCTTCTGTTGAACTTGTCAGCACTAAAAAATACTGAACCAATTAAACATTGATATTGGTTTTTTCGGACATATAAATTGCCTCGGAAAAAGACGTTTAATTTAGATTACAGGTATTTGATGTTTATCTTTTCGGGTATCGTGTTGTTTTAGCGCTTCGTACACTTTTTTTAATACTTTGAGTACCAAAAACGATGTACAAATCGATCTTAATTCAATTAGACATTTAGAATACAATTTATTTTTCAATTCACTTTTGATTTCAATAAATTTAGGTTCCATTTTAATTATACTGCATTGTGATTCAAATTCAATTACTTTTCAATTATTTTTTAATAAAAAATGTTGAAGAATTACTGTTACAGAAACTTTTTCTTAAATAAATGTTCACTTTGTATTAAATTACGTTTGTATACATATTACAATTATTTCCCCAAAAGATGAATACAATTGATTGAAAATATAATTATCATTTACTTAACAACTAGATTTTATTCTTACCCTTCTAAGCTTCTAGTCTCTGTTAAGATCTCAATAGAGACTGTTGGGATTTTACGACCCGCTTCAATTTATACCGGTAAATTTATGGTTATACGTAGGAAACCATAATTTGAATCATTATTACAGTTGAACCAAATTACACCACGTAATAATTATTATATCGGTATGTTTACAGTTACCAATAAAATAACAGCGAGAGATAATACAAACATCGCTATAATTATTATTCATCACATTTTCAACAATAATAACAATTAATAATAATATTTGCGAGTCAGTTTTTCGCATGTTCAATTAAACTAAAAATGTCAATGACAATCATGTGCTTGAAGAGGTCTTAACGGAGCCGAATAATAATGAACACCATTTAATTTGTGCCTCACCCTTCTCCAATTAGGAGCTCTATTTAATTAGAGAAAACTATACTGGGTTACCAAATAATATATCACACCCTTTATTAGTTTACGTCAGTTATAATCACCAACACTGTAAACCCTTATTGGGAAAGTTCAGGTGGTCCAAGGGTTAAGAATACAATAAATATTTACGCTGAGCCTCGTCAATATACAACTTTCAGTCGGGGTCTCATCAGAAAGCGATGAAATATCCGACGTGAAGGCTTTTATTATTGAAACTTGGAAAGAGTAATGTGAGTAGCTCGGCAAGCTTTGGTCAACACGGCACAGCTTTGTCCTGTCAGTTTATCCCTATTCATATACCGTGCATCACAAAATCACCTTTATGATACCTGTCGAGAGAGAATACATTTAATACTAATTTTACATTTTATCCTAATGGTCTGGCTCATTACATCAATCAACCCTGCGCCACTTGATATCAAAAGTTCACTACACAATAATTAAATCGAATTTTGTTGAAGCTTTTTTTTTTTTTTTTAATCATTTTCAATATTAAAATGTAGCCAAAGCCGGGGCTTGTCTGCTTATTTTTTTAACACAAACCCAATAATGGAGATATTAATGACAAAAATTAATTCAAGTGAGATGCCAGAGGAATACGTGTGAGGCTTATTTTTTCATACTAATTTTAAGTACAACATAAGTTTACTCCTAAATATTTCTGGCTCATTGATTACAAGTTTCTTCTTCCTTAGTGACAGAGGGTATCAGATCATTTTCCTCTACATTATACATTCAAACGATTTGCCCTGAAAAAAGTTTAAGTATACAGTTAATGACAGAAAAGTTGTTCACTTGATGGTATCAAATTATGTTCACTACAAAACAATAGGTAAATCAGTCAATTTTTATGTATTGTTGAAACAAGATGGTTCCTTCTTTTTTTTTTTTTAATTTTTATTTTTTTAAACTCTCAGAATACATATTTACATAATGATCGATAAGTTGCGTTAAAATGCCTGAAAATTTTAAAGCATCAAACACAATATTATCTACGTAATTGGAGGCTTTAATAAAGAGAAGTTATTACGAAGAAATTATTATTAAGAAGAAAACTAATTCAATTTTTTATTTCATTAATAAACGGCAAGGTAAATAATAATCAGTTTCCTTTGTACTTAATTAAATGTACCTAGCGTTGTAATTAAGAATCCGATTGAAGGTTTTTTTACAGTATTGTTTAATACTCTACCGTTTTATACTCTAGAGTCTAGAGATTACATTTTTACAGGATCAGCATTTATGGGTCGTTAATTATTCTTTGAAAATATTGTCGGCATGCTCTAAAACTTTTTAAATTCTAATTCACAAAGCTAAATGGGTGTTTCCTTTTCATTTGCGTTTTTTCCCTTACTCAGATTACTTTTATTTTTTTTTTTTTTTTAATAACAATAAAAGTAACTTTTCACTCTGTCTTTGGTTTACTAACTATAAAAATTTAATTAAAACACAAATTGTTTTACTTTTTTTTTACTCCTTTCACTCTTTCTCGCTTTTGGATATCCCGTTCACACTCTCAGGCACATTTTGTACGTACCGTACCGTTCACGTAAAATGCATAACAATTAATTTGCAAAAGGGGTGGGTTTATTTTCATTTACAATACTAAACCCGTTCTTTACGTTCTTTACGAACAACTTTTTCGTGTCACATTAAATGACTGTCATAGTGATACGTCATACTAATTATTTAGCAATATTCGGTGGTTCATTATGTATTATAAGTCCAAACTGATAAAAAAAAGACTACTCTAAATTGATGCTATGGTATTTTTGCGAATATGCATTTTCATTTACTAATTTATCTGTTCATAAATAGTACCTAATTATTATCCAGAACAATTTAGTTGTTTCCGGAACTGATTAATGTGTAGGTAGGTATATTAAACCAAAGTTATTAATGATACAAGTGCGAATCATGTATCTTCTTAGAACATTTTTTGGTAGGTAATGAAGTGTAGTCTTATATTATCCTGCGGGACCAAATATTATATGTACTTAGTGAAATGAGAAAAATAACGCTCATGTGTCTTGAATATTGTAAATATCAGCTTCAGTTTTCTCATACCATTTCAGATAAGGTGTTGCAGAATAATTATTACAATTGTACAACAAGTACACGATAAAATATGTATGATAAAAGTGTTGTACCTAGGTACCTTATTTTATAATCTAGGTAGGTACATAGGTACTTTTTTAATATCTCTGGTACTGGTACTGAAGCGTAAAACTGATTTTCTTACCTTCATGTAATAAAATAATCAAGATACACTGCATTTGGTGTACCAATGCAGTGCCCTGGGCACCATTGGGTGCGGATAAGGGAAAGTAGTAGATATATTCAAGCATACGTTTTATTTCAGTAGATTTTAGTAGATTATCTACTTCTAAAATATTCTGCATTATCGTTATTTTGTATTGCTACAAATTTAAAAGGCTTTTATAAAAAAATATTTATTTCAAATATGTGTAGGATTGAATACTCATCAGTAGACAACCCACATGAGAGATAGGTCGGATCAACGATATATTGAGTAGGTAGCTACTCAACATGCCATGGAGATTATTAAGAGTGACTCAATGTGGGAGTTTGTATTAGGTAAAGTACTTTGTTATATGTGGTGTATTTAAAATATTCTAGACTGTTTTTCACAAAACACTAAAAATAGGGAAATTTTACTTTACATGCTGTGGCTTATATGAACTTCCTAGTAAAAACATTATTAAATAAATATAAAAAAACATCGACCTCTGTTACGAGACCTCCCCAACCAAAAGGGGTCCCTTAATTAAACGATTACGACGAAATTAATTCCGGGCACTTACTTCTGTACGACAAATAACCTGACGTTTTTAATTATTTTAATGGAATGGTTCTTAACTTAAGGATATACCTAAAGCTGTTTTTAATTAACTCAAAAGGGGTTACTCACCTTGAACAAATCTCATAATGAAACTATTTAAAATATTATTTGTTGTGTACATTGATAGGTTTATTAAATTAATAAAAATACGAATATAACTTGCTATAACATTATTTATATCCATTTTATTTAAAAATATGTACCTATACGAGTATAAGGACTTTTAAAGTTAAATATTTTAATTCAATGCTTATTTGATATTCGATTATTTTTACATTTTAGTTTTTGATATATTATTATGTATATTATGATTCCGTGTATTTGTTTTAAATAATAAATTATATGTGAAAGACACTACGTGTTTTATTTGAATAAATAAACATGTACACGAATATACGAGTAATAGAAGGACAGTGATTTGTGTCAATACGGAATAAAATATTTGAGAAAGGATATTTTTTCTTTTGCAGTAATCAACAAAAACAGTGTACCTATTCACTTGTAAGAATTGAAGGAAATCCGTGTTAAGGATTTAAAAAAATATGTTTTTTTTAGTGATGGTAAGGCGTATTTAAAACAAATTCCTTTTGATTTGAAAATATTCGTTCGTTGTATGTATTCACCCGATCTTGGTCGTGATAATGACTTTTTTAAGAATACGGACTCTTTAAAGAAAAAAAAACGAAAGAGCTTTGAAAAACGCCATCAAAGAACGTATTAATTCCTATTCACAAGACTTACAAACAGAAAAAGAATCATTAAAGTGCTGTTAAAATAGCACGACAATACAATTTTTTTCGTTTGTAGACAGCTTATATTTTATAATTTATTATTATAGCAGTTATTTAATATTGATATACTTATTAACAAATCAGGCTGAATATAAAATTTCGTTACAATTTGACATCTCAACAGAGACGAGTAGTTTGGAAGGAAATATGGATATCTAGGCGTTTACGGGCTAACGACCTGTCATTGGCTGGGTTAAATGGCCACTTAAAGCATTACAACATTCCCCGTTTCGCCTAGTATTTAATATCCATATTTGCTAATTATCAGAACTTGTATAAATACAGTGAAATGATATCCATATTTCCTTCCAAACTTCTCGTCTTTGTTGAGATGTCAAATTGTAATTCAATGTTTTCCCGTAATGGGAGAAATCCAGTTTCTGTCTACACTCTCAAAATGTTGTTTATAAAAATTAGCTGGTAAAAGTTATAAGCCTAATAAATTTGAAGAGTCATCTTCGGGCGTTTCCTAGTAGGTGATATGATTCGGTAAGAATCTCACTTACAATCATAAAGGTTTCTGCTAAAATGCTAAGCAATTTTCTCAATGGATGACAGAGAGGTTTCACATGTGAATCGTCGCGCCATTTCACTGTATTATACAAGTTCTGATAAATGGCAGATATGAATATTAAATACTAGGCGAAATGGGGAATGTTGTAATACATCAAGTGGCCACTTAGTATGGAGTATTAGTATTAGTAGGAGTATTTGTATTTTTCGTAAAATATTGTTTAAATTTCTTGTGCACGAATGTCATTATAATCAGTTAAGTTAAGCAGGTAATCAGATGAGATGTTCTCTTTCTACAAACAAAGGCTATTCGTTAGTGAACCTTCTAAAGTGCCCAATATTATGTACGTCAAAACTTCCACAATCTCGCGACACTCGGGTCTCATATAATTATTCTGAAGCATAACATTCTCGTATATTACGGGTATAACGCGGTACATAATGTCTATAAACACAATGACACTGGAGGTTCCTGTATGCCGTGTAATGATATCTGACTGGCTAACAAACTACAAAGCTTTGTAGTTTGCCATATCTATTCTCCTATGTAGGTTAGGGGCCTGGGAGCGCCCACGATTTATAAATACACGCTCGCTAAACTATTAAAGAAGCAAATGGCCAAACCGGCACAGACCATCTATTGTTACGCGAAAAATTAGATCTCTTTGACAAATTTTCTGTTGTGAATATTTCGAAATACCAAAAAGATTCTTTCAATATATCTTTTGAATTTCTAACCCGAAAATGGGAAAAATATTTTTATTTTGTTGTCCCTGGTGGAAGCTTCTGATAAAAATATGTTTGTGTTCTTAGCGTTCAAAAACATCTTCTTATTGGTGTTATTATTTTATTGGGAATATTTAATCAGGGGCTTTAATTACCCTTTTTTATTTTATTATTCTGTTTATAATGTGAACATTGTGCCTAGAAAGACGAGCTACGTAATAATTGCTTCAATTTTTATTTATGGCATATCACAACTGCGACCCACGAAAATTCATTAATTTTTAAAAATATTAGTTTAAAATAGAATAGAATTTTTCTTGTAAAATATAAATTATTTAAAATGTGACGTCAGCGTCGTTGTGTGCTAAAATGTCATTTATTATTTTTTTGTTATACATTATGATTAGAAATATTTAAATAAATTTTCATATTGCATATTTAGACAAGTCACAGTTTGAAGATGCTCGTAACATGGTGAAAGCGCTAAAATTGGTGAAATGAATATAAGTGGGAGTGTACGGAATATTTTTGTTAAACTTACTGTTTGTTACAATGATTTTATCATGGAGCTCCATCAAGTAATATCAATCAAAACTATGTTCAGACTTTAATTTGGATGTGTTTGAGGTGTCAGACTTCCAAAGCCCTAAGGGAAAAGGCAACGATTTTTTTGTTTTCATGATACTTGAACTGAATATAAATACATTTCTCGTATCTGAAACAACTTTCCTCTATCTAAGGGCTCCCGCAGACTACAGACTTTCTATCGGCCGATAGTTTAGTCGTGCTTTTTATCAGTATGAAGATGTAAGTTTAGTAGGCTTCATGGTTGCATTCAAACTATCCTATCGGTAAACTATTGGCCGATTACTAAATCAGTATGGCGCTCATCCACGCGCGCACACTTGCCGATCGTTTAATCGGTGTGTATCCTCCTTCCCTATTATTGATCCAAACAATGAGACAAGTTCATTTAAGATGGTTATGCTTATTAGATAATAGGCGAAGATTTTTTGGGGTAGTCTAGTAATTTGGAATGCATCGTGTAAAATTTTCTATTCAATAATCTATCACTATGGATGGGATGCACCCAATACTCTCGGTTTTTCTTCTAAATCCTTTTCCTTCGTTGTAAAAAGGCAATAATAACTTTTGTTGACAATATTATACCAACTTTTATTGCAACCGCTCTCTCCAAAAGCCGTTTAAACTAGCAAATCATTCGAGAGCAGTCGGCCGATTGTTCTCTGGTCTGCGCACTCATCACCAATCCGACTGTTTTGTTGGTCCAGTGTGCGCGCTAGCAGCCCAACCTGACTAAACTATCGGCCGATAGAAAGTCTGTAGTCTGCGAGAGTTCTAAGTCTCCAACTCTCCCTGAATTCTGAGTGAAGAAGAGTGCTCGCTGCCATTATTAAGCGTTCAATTTCTTTGAAATATGTAAGTGCGGTCTACCCTGCAATCTTTCTGCATTACTTCAAGTACTACGTTCTATGATAGTGGAAATTGTGGCTCGTGAATGATTATGGCAATCTTGCTTTACTATGCTCATCCATATTGCTGGGGCTTTTGGTTTTGTTACTTAAAATGCATTTTCTTTATTTTAACAGATTAATTGATTTATTGTTTTAGTACCTCCTTCTTTAATCATGCTTAATGCATTCTCTATGATATAAGGTTTTCCTATTCTCAATACTAAAATCTACTTAGTTATTTAATAAAACTGACAACTGGTTGGCAGTATTAAAAAAATTAGTAGCATAAAACAAAAGTTTGTTTTATTTCATTATTATGGAAAACTACGAAATGAGTGCTACAAACATTGTGTTAATATCTGGCTTTGTTTAAATGTATTTCAAATTTAAAATATTCAAAATTAGTCCAATACCATAAGTACAGGGTGGCGTGCGGCAGATTAAAAAATAAAATAAAACGCAAATCGTTGCAAAATAACAAAATTTTTAATATTTTCCTGATTTAATTATACGGAAAATTTAATTTTATATGGTTTTGTATGAAGTATCTCCCAAATGGCGCCCCTCACAATCCAAGCAATGAGAAAGCTTTTTTTTTTATATTTCTTCCCTTCCTTGAAGCATTGCTACAAGAATTTTAGTGATTTGAGCTCAAATGTTGTTTTTGAGGACTTTCAGGGTCCTGAGACGATCGTAATAAACCAAGGTTTTGAGGTATCCCTACGGGAAAAAAAACACAAGAGTCAAATCGGTCAAAAGGAGAGCGCGCTGGCCAGTTCAAATTGCCACGTAGGTAGGGAGATAAGGCGCCCGGGAAATCTGTCTCGCGAAAATTCCATGCAAACCTTCTTGGAAAAAATTTTATGACGACAACCACCTTATAAGGGTGCATATGAAGATTTTCCCGAACGATTTGTTGGATGCCAATACACTTTTCGAAAATGAACGCCAGGGAGATCAATTGCAGCTCGACCCTCTCGACGTTTTCCAGGGTAGTAACAGTAATCTGAGGCCTTCTACTTATCGTGGACAATTTTTTTTCTATATTCTAGAATGCATTAACGTACTGAAAAACTCGATTTTGTCTGAAAATTTATCCGCGGGGGGCGATAATGAACCTAAGGCTAAAAGCGCGCTTCACTCAACGTACGTACAACTTCGAACAAGAACTCACTAGAAGGGGAGTATCCACACAAATTTCCTAAAAATATACGCTTCCTAGGGTTAATTTCATAACACCGCTTATTATCAAATTCCACCATCTAAAGACTCCAGCAATCAGGCCAATACACGAAACGTGTGACGTAGATGTTTTGTGATACCGTAGATGCCTATTTATGACGTAGTGAGTGACGTAGTGGGTAACTAGACACCTAGACACCGTATTATTTTCCAAGAATGGAATGTAACTTCTCTGAAATTCATGTTCGAAGACGTACAAGCCTTCATCAGACATTGGTTATAAATGCATTTAACATTTGCCTTTAAATTAATAAAATCTCTTCTAAATTTGGAGAAACCTCACTTCAATTCTAGCGTTATTATTTACTCAAACTTCAAGTTTTTGGGTAATTAGCATTTGGATCTGACCCCATTCGCATACATTAGATTTATATTTACATACATATATACCTGTTATTCTCCCCAAAACATTAAAATTCTAGCTCTCTCCAATCTCCAGTGCCCTTAACTTTTCATTCGAAAATATTTACACACGCTTTAATTAAATGGTTAATATTCAGCATGGAAGCCGTTTATATTTGCTTCATCGATTTTTTCATAAATGTGCGTAGTACATTTCAATTAAGCTTTTGATTATTAAAAGCCATGGGATTAATATTGAAAATTAACCCCCTTTCAATGAAACCATTTCAATTTGGATCTGTTCCTACCTCAATATACATAATAAAGTATTGTGTTACGAAAAACACGTATATTTTTTACATAATATATGCAAGTAATGTAAAAAATTAACTCAAATATGTTTATTATGCATGATTTACAGGAAAAATTAAATAAAAATATTAAAACCTTGTAAGAGACGTGAAGTATTGGAAAAATAATAATTTAATTCTCAGTTTGTAGGCACATCTGAATTGACCCATTATGAATAATTTATCTCTACGTGCATTTTAAATTTTACGATGACTTAAGACGTAGCATTTTTTTTTAACTACTCTAGCTTTTAACATGTGAGATTCATATTTTATCTTATCAGTTTGTTTTTCCGAATCTGTATAAATAAAATTAGATAAATTTCATATGAAAATAATACGTCACTTAGGTACGTGAGAATTAAACGTCATTTAACGCAATGGCATCAATAATCTTCACTATTTTACATACACAGAAAGGGCCAAATTTACATAAAATTATTTTAACTTTTAATTCTCTTACATTGTGATATTTAAAAAAAGAATGGCGCGGGAATAATCGGCACTAACTATGAGTCACATGATTAAAAATACGAGTATCTTAATTATTAACTTATACAGCGGCAATTTTTACCGGAGAGGAAGTGACGAAAGAGAATAGATCCCAAAAGAAAGCAGAAGGTAAAGACAACTGGACTTGAAGATGAATGTGGCGTGGTGTTTTATGAAGGTTTGCCGGAAGTGAGCGGCCGGCAGTGTTTAGTGGCAGGCGGAAATGGGATGCTTGGAGAACCTGAGAGCGCAGGGGCCGGTACTAGGTACCTACTATACACGGGTGTGTTGCGTTCTATCTGCAGTAAACTGTAAACTGCAGTGTTCCCCAATCCAAGTTTCTTAATATCCCACACTTTAGGAGAAAATTTTCCAATCTTTGTATCTGCATCAGCAGTTATTGGGCTGGCACAGAAGCTTAGCGCTTCTTACACATGTGACATGAAATTCACAAAATTAATGGAATATCGTAAGGAGTGGGTTAGTAATGTGAATAAAATCTATAAAAAATATAAATCGTGAAATGTTCTATTATAATAAACTATGAATGCAGTGTATCACTGCACTCTGTGTATCCATGCAGCGCCTTATGCACCATTAGGCGATAGGATAAGAAAAAGAAGGAAGATTAATGAGGGAAGATTTGTGATTATTGTGAGCAGTTAAGATTAAATTAAAATAGGAAGAAAAATTGTGACTTAAAACTGATCAGTATTGTCTTCTGCCCCCATGTATTCACGTGCAAGCAGGCATAAACTCTGTATATACTTGAACGAACCTCATTTACAAGAAGAAGTTAGAAATCATAGACTTCAAGATTTCTGTAAAAATTGTAACTGTAAAATTGTAACACTTTTAACAAAGAACTTTTTTAAATCATAATTTAACACACTGCTGTTCAATTTTCTTTCCTCAGTACTTACTAGGAAAAAGTTTGTAAAGCACTGAAGATATAATGAAAAACTACATACATATTTGTATGAAACACCTACTAATAAATAATTATTATTCTGTATAATATATATATGCCTGTCTCGATATAACATTCATTATTTACTCAACGGAGTTTCTCAATACCGCCTATTATTATCATGAAAACGTCATATTGCTGCATGAGCACTAAACGTTAGTACTATAGTGGAATAGAAATAGATTTGAATAAAATGGATTTGAGAATATATAATTTAATTTTTATTTATTTTATTTATTTCTTATTTATTACATTTATAATTTTACAGTTTGGAATGATTATATTTCGGTTATTTAGGTATAACCCCGTGCTTAACTGAAATATTTACAAAAAAAAGTACATTTATATTATATGAATATAATTTGATTGTAAAAAGAATTCTTTAAAAATTGTTAAAATAATTATAATAAAAGGAGATTAAGTAATACAATTACAGGGAAATAAATTTAATAAAACTGGACAAACGGTAAACAAGAGATATCAAAATAAATATCCACATTGAAAATATATTGAAAATATTTAATAACATTTAATGTAGATTAAATTAATAATCGTTATCATCATCATACCATATCCGCTCCCTATGTGGACCATATAGAATCCACAAACGGCCCAGCGACCGGCCGCCAGCTCCCGTGCATCCTCCCAAGTCAAGTCCACGTCCGGCAGCTCTGACGCAAACTGCCCACGAATTGTCAACAGTGGACGACCAGGACGCCGAGAACCTGATGCCTTGTAAAATAGGCAAGCATGGTTAAGGCTCTCGGGAGGCATACGTAGTATATGGCCTAGCCAGCCGAAACGCCTTCGCCGGATGACAGTAGATACCAAGGGTTGCCTCACCTCTGTGATCGTTACAAATTCAAACCAAAATGAAATCAAATTAGTAATAATACATGTATTTTTAATGTAGATTAGATTAATGTCGAGTAAATTGTGTACCTCCAGTACAATATTGTACATATTGTGTTGGTACTCATTGTACATCAAAGTTCTGTGTTAGTAATTAATTATTTCTTACATCATCTTCATACACACTAACATGGTTTCTCTAATAAACATTTTAATCGTAAATCCTAAATTGGCACTGAAACGAAAGGCGGATTATCGTTCCTTGTACCAATCCAGTGCCCCGATGCACCGTCAGATCCGGATAAGGGAAAAGAGGAGGAGGAATTAACTTTAGTTTAGTATGTTGTTCGTATTGATCCACTGATTACCAAAATAAACTTAAGTTAACAGTTTAAAACTCAATAAAGCCACAGTTCACCAGTTGAAGTAAAATAGGTTAATGGTCATTCATCTTTATTTACTGAAGACGTTACGACGCGAAGTGAAGTGGGGAGGGGCATTTTATTTGCACAAAAGTTTTATTTAATGGTCCATACTTTTTTACTTTCTTCCGGTGTTTAAAAAGCCATTGAAACGTAAAAATAAACTTGTGGTGGCGAACTTAAAATGCCACAATGTTAGTAATTTGATAGCCATGGAAGTCAAAATACTTTTCCTAGAATTTGTAATAAAAGAGTTGAAGGAATAAGGCCAGCTCTCTAAACTCTAAAGAACCTCCGTAATGCGTTTTATTTAATAGTCAAGCTGTATACTTTACGAAGTAGTTATTTCGTCATATAAAAAAAATATTTCTTACTAAAATAATACTTAAACCGAAAATAAACACTGTGGTTCTTACATACCTAAGTCTTATTATTAACAGAAAATAGCCTACGTTATGTTTTGAATGGAAAAATATTTATCTAATATTATAATAATATTTTTGCCACGTGCACACTGAATGACTTTCACAGTATACCCACAAACAGGCTATGCCTTGGTGGGATATTTGTTCACATTTTTTTTTATTGTACGTGTATGTGTTTTTAATGTATATCTATGTAAACAAAAAAAAAATCTTTTGAAAATAAATAAAAATTTCAAATTATGTTCAAAATCACCATAATTTACCAGACACCCTTTCTTGTAAGACATCGAGCATTTAAATTTTCTAAAATTTTCTAATATAAATTGTAATTAAAAATAACATACATTTTACACATTGCAGCATCCACAATCTGGTGTAAAGTTCTGCTGTCTCTGAAAACACTAATGGCCTATTATTTTATCTTCTTTGATATTGTAATTCTAACATTATGATATAATCGTTATATTATTTTCCTATATCATAAGTAAACTTTGATATTGTAATTCTAACATTATAATACAATCGTTTTATTATTTTCCCACATCAAAAGTAAACTTACGTTCCTGTATAAACTTATACCTTGTAAAAAAACGTATTTAAAAAAATATCTATTACGTTTACCTGATATTTTCTGTTTCATGTTATTTTTAGCAATAATTATAATTCTATATGGTTTTTTACGTTCATATCGTGTAGAAGGTTTTTTTCATAGTCGGTAATAAAATAAAACAAAAATAAATAAATAAATTTCTCTTCGTGCAGGTGTACATCGTCGTGGAGGATGAGAACGACTGCGTCCCCCTGACAGTGGAGAGCATGTACCGAGGCCACGTGGTGGAGAACTCCCCTGGTGGGCGCGCGGTCCTGCAGCTAGCAGCCCACGACTGTGACCGCTCCTCTCGCCTCTCCTACCGCATCCTCTCCGGGGATCCTGGGGGGCTGTTCACCATCAATTCCACCTCAGGTTAGTATGGAAATGATTAAGAAAAGAAGGTGTAATCGTGGGTCAATAGTTTCAGATTACAGGAGTCCAACTACAGAATTCATTATTTTGACTCAATCTCTGTTTTGGTATTTGGAATTTTGTTTGGTTTTTTAATTGAGAGCTTAACATAATTCTAATCGTGGTCTGCACTTCGTTAAAATAGAAAAAAATTGTTAAAGACTCTCAAGAAACCTAGAAGTTACGTGATGCGGTAATTAAAATTATCCGCAAACAGGTGTACTGCAGATAACTAATAGGTTAGATTTAGTTTTCCGTTTACTCGGGGATCTAAGCTTCAGAAATAGAATCACCTCTTCAGTATTAACTTGAATTATCGACCGTAAAGTGAATATTATTCAGATGGAGCGATGAAAAGCAAACGGCAAACAGACTTTACGTGAGTCGATGATAACATCCATGTGGGTTTCAGTATTAGTATTTTACTACTGTGGTTTTCCTTAACGACCGATTAGATAAGATGTCCCCTTTTAATATTCCAGTAATGAATTATTACCCGGGGGTAGTTTATCCTGATAAAAGGGGGCTGGGCGCCATTCTCTCCTTGGCTAAATACAATGTAATAGGTTTACAAGACACCTTCATGTACCCCATTAGCCCAACTTATGTGCTGACTATAAATTATTACTGCGGTCGTTAGATACGGTCCGAGCATTTTTCCCTTTTTACTCACGCAGCGAGCAAAATAGTTGTTTAAATTATAAAACCCTTTTTAAAAGGTTCGCCATGCCAACACAAGTGTCCTGAGTCCTGAGTCCTGACAGGATCCCGATTTATTTTAAGTTACGTGAGGTTATTTAGAAATGGATCTAACAAATTAATTTGACGAAATGCATTTTTTATAAAATATTGTAATTTAAGATGTATTTTTTAAAAATTAATTTAAGTCGTGCGTCTATTGATGGACACTTCTATTTATTTATTTTATTGTGGAATTTTCAAAAGTTTTTCCCTGTCATTCTTACCAACTTAATACATATTTTAAGACAATAACATCAGATATGTTAGACCCTGCCCCATCGACCAACAATACCCCCTGCCCAGACTAAAAATAATGAAATAGCTCGGTTCTCTACAGATTTGTTGACAAATATAGACTGACGGGATAAATACAATAAAGCAGTACAAATTACGGCGAGGGGAGTCCATAATTTTAAACACCACCAAGGAACCGAGCGGATTGCAATCTACTCCTAGGCCTAAGATTTATAACATACTACTTCTTCTGCTAATTTCCCTTGTCCGCGCCCAATGGTGCATAGGGCACTACATTAGTACACCAAGTTATAACATACCTTCAACGAACTCATAATAATAAGTTATCTGTATTCCAATGTTCCAAATTCAATAAACTTATATGGAAAATGACAACTTAAAATAAAACCTCTGAATGTACAATGTACATAGAACCATTTAAAAGTAATTTAACGACATATCTCAATGGATGACAGAGAGTGTTCACATGTGAAGCGTCGCGCCATTTTACTGTATATTGGCAGATATCGATATCAAATACTAGGTGAAATGGGGAGTGTTGTAATACATCAAGTGGCCACTTAACCCAGCCAATGACAGGTCATAAGCCCTGTAAACGCCTAGATATCCATATTCCCTTCCAAATTTTTCGTCTCTGTTGAGATGTCAAATTGTAACGACATATCACTTAAATTTGAGGTTTGTCACGCTGGTTGGGTGGATCTCTTATTATCACTACCTTTTGTATTATATTCTTTATGGAAGTTTTCGGCAAGCCTTGACCTTTTGCAAAATGGTCTGATTTGAGGACGATTTCACGTCTGGTCTCCTTGCCATTCACGCTTCAGGAAACTGTTTTAACGAAAATGAACGCGTTCAGCCGGCGGAACGGTGATTAAAATCCACCCCTGCCTTTGAAGGAAATTTTCAATTACCTATCTTTCTGCCAGATTTTTGAAAAGTGATTGAACAACGATAAGTCAATTATTTTCCATTTTTCAGCTATTGGCAAAGATTTGATTTTACTTCAACCACACTTTGCCAATAAACACTTTGCCAAACGCATGAAGAATAAATGATCTTAATGAATGTTTACTTTCACATTTTTGGATTAAATCTAAAAACTGTAATGTTTTATATTTGTTCATCTTTCTACCTGGTGTTTTTTTTTCTTCAATAAAGTCTAAGCGACTGCGGTTTGTGTTTGAAAATTGGAATCAAGTAAACAAATTCCACGACGCCTTCGATTCCAATGCCAATGAGCTACCACCCATTTCCGTAAAATGTACTACAGGACAATTCTTTATATGGCAGGTTGCGTCTATTAATTAAGTTTTTATGTAAGTAGCGCCTTAAATATAAAAATGTTAAATAGCCACTTCTCGCGTTCTATATATACTATATATTCAGTACGACCCTTTTTGTGCGCTTAGAAGACGGGTGATTTTAGTGAAGTATCCGTTTCAATCCGTTTTTATAAGCTCTGTTTTCAAATATTTTTTTAAGAGGAATCTTTTGAATTTTCATTTTTATATTTTTCACAGAAAAATGTCAAATATTTATTACTATTTACACAAAAAATACGGAATTTAAAAATATAGGACAAATCCCCATTATAAGGTGAATCCAAACAAAAGCCTCGACAAGCTCAAACGTGTGGATAGAGTGTTTGCCTAGGTTTGCGAGGATTTTGAATGTTTATTTTTTATCAAGTTTTTTTTCATAAAGCCGCGCAAGACTCCATACTATCCGTATAAAAATTGAACTTGATTTTGAGAAAGAAAATAGTTATTTCAAGGTAGCCTTGCGGAATGTCTCTCTGAATCGTAACGGTGTGCCCGGAAACACCATGTGTATATTTTTCATGGCTGTTTCCTCTACTTCGCCGAGTTTACTTACATGTACAGGGGGGTACAATGAGCCATGATCCGGCTTTGGGCAATTTCCGGGTCATGATAAATATGGCCGGGTATGTTGGACACCGAGAAATTGCCGGAAAATACATTTTGAAGTCTCGGTAACGAGAATGAAGAATGCATAAACGTACAAATCCCTAATTATTAAACTTCATGAATCCTTTCTTTTAAACTGGGCTTTTTAACTATTATAAACCATAGGTTGATATAGTATAGATACAAACAGAAGGTAGGTACTAGGTACATCAAACTGTTTAAAAATATTCTTCAAATATAATATCTTCGTTCATAGAATGGAAAATTGTCATTAGTGCTATAATTTTTTATGCACGTAGCTATTATAGTATGTCCGCCTCGTAGCAAAGTGGTAGAGCATTTGGCTACCGTTCATTAGGTCGCGAGTTTGATTCCCGTAGGGGGCTCAGATGAAATGTTATTATATATCATGTGTGATACCTTGGACTAGCATTGACGTATGACTGTTGATTTTACCTTTTTGTAATAACCTGCTTAATATACACTGCACTTGGTGTACCGATGCAGTGCCCTATGCACCATTGGATGCGAATAAGAGAAAGTAGTAGAAGTGGTAGCTTTTGTATACGTTTCCCTCTGAACTTGAATTTTAAACAATATTTTTTATTTAACAGATGAAGAGAAAGATTTAAAAAATCACAATTTAAGTCAAAATTTTTAAATCATCGCCTTATTCGTAGATAACTAAAGTAAAAATTAATGTTAACACTTTGTTTTAGTATTGAATCTTATAGGGTAAATACGTATTTTTAATGACAACCGGACCGGAATCGCTATTAAACATTTTACAGCTTTTGATGGAAATGATAATCAAAAAAAAAAAAATACAAACGATAGATATTTTTTATTTATTTATTTATTTATTTTATTTATTGTTTTTACGCCCATTGGGCTTTTAACATAGACATTTTCAAATTATTACACAGTAGGTAGCTATTCATTACCGCCAGAGATAGCATCCAGACACTGTTCCCTAAAATGCACTTGATTTGTGTTGAAAACATCAATATTGTTAGTATACTTATTAGCCAGTGCGTGCATTCTACGTATCGGTGAGTTAGCATTGTAATTGGTCGATGATTGGCTACAGTAAAATAGTGCATTACTACAGGTAACTCGACCAGGTACTCGTATACTAATTAAAATTAGTTAGCTGACAACAATCAAACATAGATTTTAATACTTTGAACAGAAAGGGCAAATCATTTAATATTCTTCTATTTTATAGTGTTTGTATATTCAAAAAGTTTTTTTTTTAACACAATATTCTGAAGATGCGTATCATAGGGCATCTTCAAGTGGTATTTTCACTACTTATTCACGGAAAACGCATTTTAATCAATCATACATAAATATTTTTTTAATTTAAAAAGCACCTGGTGAGTTCAGTCGTTTAGTATTCATACCATTTTTTCATTGCCAAATCATATTTAATGCAAGCAATATACTTTTTGGGCTTTCACGGAACTAGTGCTATTTTTATCCACAGTTCTGATTGAAATGTATTGCTTTTCATTTGCGTTGAGGTTATTTCTGGCGAGACAAAATTACCAATGCATAATAATTCTGATTAGCTTTCTCGTGAATGGCTCCGGTGATGGCTTTCCTGAACTAGATAACTAGACCTGGAGCGACTGTTCGACCATAGAAGTCCCATAATTGAGATAGACATAATACATATACTCGTATATACCGATGGGACTAAATTACTCTTCACCATGACCGTTCGTGTAAATTGTACGTAATTATACTAAACTAAAATGAAACTAAACTAAAATTGACTATTTTATGTGATCCGGTGTTATTTTTTTCTCATTTTTGCATTTTTGAATTAACGATTATTATAAAAAGGGTATTGTTGGTTTTTGTATTCCAAAAGATACCGATGTTTTATTTATTTTCCAAATAATACACTTAAGACGAATTAGTGGAATTTTACAATATTTATTTATTTAAACTATTATTTTAACCGCTTTAATAGGCCAAAAGACCCTTTTGATGACGAAAATACATAGACGCCCAGTTTTGAAAGAAATTGCTTTAGCGATTGTCGAAATAAACTTGAATATGAAAAATATATTAATCGTCTCGCATCAAGAATATAAATATGAGGGTGGATAAACTTCCTAAAAATAGTCGCTTGGTTAAGCAAACATTCACCTTTGATTCCTTTAGAAAAATAACGTGTTCGGTTAGGACTAAGAACGATAAATTTACTACTACTACTACTTTCTCTTATCCGCACCTAATGGTGCATCGGGCACTGCATTGGTTCACCAAGTGCAGTGTATCTTGATCATTTTTATTACTTGAAGGTAGTATGATCAGTTTTATGCTTCAGTACCAGTCCAAGGTATCACACGAGAAAATGAAATATTAATATGAGATTTCACATGTAAATAATATATAATCTTGACCCCCTACGGGAATCGAACGCGCGCGACTTCATTCACGGTAGCCAAATGCGCTACTCGTATGTAAATATGTAAATTATACAAAATATTAATAAATGTATCTGGTAGAAATTCATACACAGAAAAATGCGCAAAAAAAATATAAAAATATTAAATTCTTGTTTTCTTCTGGGTTTTTGCCATATAGTAATTATTTATGAATAAACAAACAATACGAGTACCTATATCAGATCTCAGCAAGTAGCGTACTAGTTTGTTCCACGAAGGTTAGCGATAAAATCGTACCTTTAGTGATAATTCATAGCAAGTTTAACCAAATTGTTGGTGTTCTTAGATGATTAACTGCGGCAATGTACATTTAGCCTGTTTAGTATTAAAATCAGGAGTAAATTACTCGCGTAGGTTCGTTACGAAGGGGTATAGAAATTTTATCGTTGTAACTATTGTTCGCTCCTTTTACCGAACAACAAAACAAATTGCAAAGTAAATAACTGCTAACGTTTCAGGTTGACTGAACGAGGCTCATTAATTTTACGGTGTCCGCCAATGTCACGGCAAACTTAGATGAGGCCTCATCAATCAAGAGAGGAAATTCCTTCCAAAGTGCCTACTAGGATTCTATCTTATGTACAAACCGAATTGTCTGGAATTCTCCGCCATTAACAACTCCCGCGCCGCGTCCAGTCCACAATGGAAACTATGTACGTACTTCTACGTTTCTACTGTGTACGGTCTTACGGTCTACGGTCTACGGTTCAAACCATCCCAATCAAACGTTCAACCAGAATCGCTAAAGTTACGGCTTTCTTCTCCCTTACTTAAACACTTTGTGGAAAGGAATTCATCCCCGTCTCTTTGTGACAAGCTTGAGAAATGTAAGATCACACGATCTTAGAGGTATTTTTATATAACACTTCTTTGATAAAGTACCGCGAATTGTTTAAATTGAGAAAATAGTACAGCACGAAGCATTTTTCCAATCTGTCTGCACCCACATAGAAAATCTAATGTGTATTTTACCTACCTACAAAGACACTAGAGTACATATTTATTTGTATTTCGTGGACTGTTTAGTTGTAAATAGAATATAGTTGAGTTGGCGTTTGAACCCTTTCTGAGATATTTGTCTTTGAAACTATGGGGATTGTGGTTTGTTTTGTTAGAAATATTTGAGATTTAATACCAGATGGCCAAATATTTATTTGCTGATTGAAATCAACATATTTAAAACTATTCAATTCATTACTTAAATTATTTTATTTTTAGTATGTATGTTTATTTTTTAGGCAGGTACATATATTACGGTACACATTATCAATAACTCAGGTAAATAAATCGATAAAGAGAGTAACAGACAACGTTATCATCACTTACATCATCATTCTATATATTTATTTCCGCTTCCTATATGGAGCATACAGATTCTACAAACTGCTTTCATGCTGAGCGATCACCCACCAGCTCCGCGCCAGTACGTATTCGTAAATATATCACCACAAAAAAGTATATTTGTAATTATGTCAATATTATAGAGATGCGGTTTATTTAACTTAAATTGTATATGTCCGGGCATATCTAAATCACTAAATAAAAAAAGTCCGGTAATAAGTAAGTTGTAACTACATTACAATAACATTTTTAATAGCTTTTTTCGAGTTACCTAGGTACAATCACAAATTCTGCTTTATTTTGTGCGTGACATTTCAGTAAATAGGTCCTTGTTATTTCAGATGGAAATTTTGAGCTTTTTCGGCTTTTCTATAAAAATGTGGATTATTTTAATGGAGAGTGCTTTGGATTAATGGCTTGTTTTTGTATTTGAATTCCCAAACGAAATAATTTCATTATTAATTTGTTTCTTTAGTATTAACTCTACACCTGCTAATGTTTTTTTGTGGAAAAACTGTATCCAATTAAAATAACTTGTTATTACAGATTTCACTACAGACTTGAGTGAGTAGTGAAAACATGTTTTCTTGTATTTTATTATTCATAATAATCTGTTAAAAATAAAATGAGTATTATCAGTTTTTTTACTTTTTTCAATGTGTACTTCGTTTTTCATGTTTTTTATTTACCTGATGAATATTTTCTGTTCACCTGTTCTCCTCTATGGCTGCGAATCGTGGCACCTAACCAGGGCCCAAGACAGCAGACTTCTGAGTTTTGAAAATAGGTGTCTTAGAAGAATTTTAGGTGTGCGGTGGTTTGAATTTGAAAGGAACACAGAGGTGAGGCAACGGACACAGCAACCCTTGGTATCTACTGTCATCCGGCTAAGGCGTTTCGGCTGGCTAGGCCATATACTACGTACGCCCCGAGAGCCTTAACCATGCTTGCCTATTTTACAAGGCATCAGGTTCTCGGCGTCCTGGTCGTCCACTGTTGACGATTCGTCAGCAATTTGCGTCAGAGCTGCGGGACGTGGACTTGACTTGGGAGGATGCACGAGAGCTGGCGGCCGATCGCTTGGCCTGGAGGCAGTTTGTGGATTCCATATGCTCCACATAGGGAGCGGATATGGTATAATGAATGAATGATGTATATTTTAGTGCTATTTATTTATTTTTGATGTACTTGTATGTACCGTACCTACTGATTTTACTTAAACAACACTTAAACGCCTTTTTTCAGTGTTCTCAAATCTTCTAAAATCTGGAAATATTTATTTACATGTGATTTCAGTATGAATATTTCATGTGCGATAGGTACCTTTGACTGGTACTGAAGCGTATGACTGATCATCTTACCTTCATGATCAAAATACCATTGGGTGCGATAAGTGAAAGTAGTAGTAATCTCAAAACTGATGGGACCTTTTTGCTTTATTTTTTTAAAAAATAAAATTGAAAACACGTCACTTTATAAATTCATAAAATTTTGTATTGCGTAAAGTTGAACAAAGTTTTTAGACAGCGCAGAGCGCAGCGCAATGTTTGAATAAGTTTGTCAGGCGACTGTTTGGCAATATCCGTAAGCCGATGACAAGCGAAAGTCATTTTGACGTTTCAGAAAACTTTTCGGCAAAATCAATTGGATCTCGAATTTTTGACTTTCAGTCAAATTGATTTTTTTAAAGTCGGGATGAAATTTACAACTTAGTTTGTCTAAAATAGTATAGTTCATTTTTTGACAGTCAGTCAATTCAGAACTTTGGGACGGGGACCAGAGGTCCTTAGACACAATACAAATTTTCAAATTCCAGTATGCGATATCGTCAATATTCAAATTAATATCTAGTATATTTTATATTATTTAATATTTTTAAAAGATGTATAAAAGTGGAGGAGTCAAGGGAAGTATGCCAGGATAGAGAGGTGTCGCGTTCTATCCATTTTGCCTACCCCTTCTGGGGAATGGCGTGATGGTAAGTTAGTTAGTTTGTTAGTTTTTGTATTTTAGATATTATTGCTTAAATATGATTTATTTCACAATAATATTTATTTATTATTTTCAACTCATTTAGTCCTATTTACAAGTATTTTTGTAAAAAACAGCCATTACCAATAATAAATAATTTCCTATCCAGGGTGTTAAGATACTTGTATTTTCTAAAACTTATTAAATCTTTTCAAACAACACGGCAGTAATTATTGTACATATACATAATATGATCATTTATTTGATAATACATGTCGATATAATGTGTATTATGTTGATCATGTGATTTGTGGCAATATTAATCAGACTTGGCTCTGCAGCGCATAAACTGATCTAATAATGCCCGCATTGGCAATCATCGTACGAGATGAGAGATTTAATATAGACAAATGCATACTGTGATTAAATGTAACACCACTTGGATTTCTAATCATTTTTGAGGGTGATAAACGTGTGAACAAAAGCGGCAACGGAAATAAAAATATCCTCCAAGACCGTTAGTATAATGTAATCTTGTACTACTAATATTAGGTCCTTACATATGAAATTGGCGTTTTGTATGGGAGGAACATAAAGTTGATTTTTTTTAAAAATAATATATTTATTTAATCAAAGTATGTACCATTGCTATCTACGAACTTTTGCCATCTCATAGGTAGTTCATCGATCCCTTTACTAAAAAAAACATTCGTACGGGAATCAATAAAATCTTTGAAGTCGGTTTGGACTGCCCCATCGGAGTTTTTTCCCTTGCAAGAAGTTATGCAAATTTCGAAAAAAATAGTAATCTGTTGGGGCAAGGTCCGGAGAGTACGGTGGATGTCTTAGACATTCCAATTGAAGCTCTCCTAATTTGGTAGCCGTCTGTTGTGCAGTGTGTGGTCGAGCTTTTGCTAGATTTGCTTCACTCAATTCGTGAGGTACCCACCTTTCAACCTTTTTACCTTCCCAATTTGCTTCAAGTGGATTAAAACAGTTTTATCACTAACATTGCAGCCTGCAGCTAACTCGGACGTGGTTTGCGATGGATCTGCTTCCACAATAGCCTTCAATTCTTCATTATCAACTTTGGTCTCCGGCCGTCCACGGGGCTTGTTCTGCAGGTCGAAATTTCCAGAACGAAAACGTTGGAACCAAAAACGCACTGTGTTTTCTTTTGCGGCACCGTCGCCATACACATCATTAATCCTTCGAGCCGTTTCTGCAGCACTGGTGCCACGGTGGAACTCGTACTCGTAAATAACGCGATATTTCAAGTTTTCCATTTTGTAAACTGAGTGACGCAAAGAAAAAAAACAAGTGAGGAAAAAACAAATGAATTATAATTTTCAAAACACAAGTACTTGAGTAAATAGCTGTATAAATTTGAATTTGGAATTCTTAACCAAAGAGAAGATATTTGAGATCAAAGTTGCCAGTACGGCAAAACGCCAATTTCATATGTAAGGACCTAATATTACTACATTCCCTTATCTGCACCTATTGGCGCGAAGATCACTGCGTTGTTACACCAAGTGTGTGATTACATGAAGGCAAGACCAGGCTTACGCTTCAGTATTAAGTCAATGTATCACATCTGATATAATTGAATGTGTAAAACAACATTTAAATAAATATTTCATATTACTCAGTCGGGAATCATAGAAGCACAACGTTCTACTACTAAAGGAGGAAGCTATATTTTTATAACACGACATTAAATCTGTGGCTCCTGTGATAAGTGATACAAGTCAAAAATCACCACTTTGCAGCAGAACAAAATCAAGATTTTAAAAATTCTAGTTCGTCAACTAAGTGGGCTAGGTTACACATAAGTGCCTTATTTTGTAGATAAAATCATTCACTTTCAATGTACATTTTAATTTTTATGGTGAATATTATAGTTTTAAAGTCATTCATGAAAAACCTGTAAGTACCTTTTTTCATGTCCAGTATGTGTTAAAATTACGTGTTAAATGATACAAGTAAAGTTAAATTATATTGCACCTTTAAGTTATATTTGCGTAAACTGATGTACAAGAAGCAAAAAATCTTATGACACAATGTTTCTCAAACGAATTATACAAATACTACCCCAAAGATTAGATTGTTATACTTATAATAGGGGTATTTTCATAATTTACCTAAATTATATCATTTTGCTAAAATTTTAGTCTTTTACATTCTGAATTGTACCCTAATCGCTATTGAGAAAAATCGGTTCAGAGTGATATAACTCATATAAATCAATATTCTCGATAAATATACTGAATATAAAAATGTGAAAATGAATACAATCGCTCTTATACTACGAAGAACGAAAAACAATATGTGGAGCAATTACTTAGGGGTTACAACTTGACATATATCTTTTATTCGCGATTTTTTGCTAAAATCCTTACAGTCATATCATTTTTTACAAAAATAATGATTGTAATAAAACATTCAAGCAAAAAAATTAAAGCGGGGTATTGGCTTGAATACTCAAAACGTTTACGCGTATTCATATTGAAAAAGGCTTAAACGTATGCGAATGAGAAATATAACTCAGCCACAAACTTTTGCTTAATTCAGTCCCCTTTTACGTTATTCGTATTTTTAACGTAACGCGGGCAAGCAAAAGTAATTTCATTTGAATTCAGCCAGCGTTGTATAGAATTTTCATTTTGTAATCTTAAACTTAAGTTTGAATACAGCGAGAAGTTTAACTAAATAATTTCACTCGGTGAGGCGAAACAAATTATATTATAATAACAAATACAACTACAAAGTTTTTACAATCTTTTCATTATTAAACCGACGCGAAATAAACTATTGTAAACGTTGAATAATGTTGGCTATTCGTCTGAGTCATTACAAAATGTCTACCATTCGTAAATTAGTACCAAATTAGGCTGATTATTTACTATGCGGGATTTACACTTCATTTTGCGTTAAATGGGATGCTAAATTTCTAGCTATTGCATAGAACATGTTTATTAATGAGATAATAATCCAGAGTTATCGCGATAAATAATATAAAGAAGCTCTTGGTGTAATTAGTTTATTTCTATGTTTTTTGTATGGCTTGACAATTAGGTAAATGTTTTGTATAGTTAACGTTGGTAGGTACCTAAATTAATTTTATTAGTTTACTTTATTATATTTATTGATATCTTAATAGGTTCATGTTAACATTTAAGTGCATAATTCATTATGATCTTCTAAGAATATCCGTTTTCTGACCCATATCGCATCCCGGCCTCTATCAACCACTGATTTTATAGGCACAGTAGGTACTTAAATGATGACTTTATAGAATTTTTCTTTTTCCTTTATAACACATTTCAATCCGCTACAGCCATAAATTAGGCGCGTTTCACAGGGCTCCCATTAAGAAAATATTTATTAGCATTCCTTAAAACTTACTCAACTTATCCCAGATTAAAAGTTCTTTGGTCCACATTACCTAAATCTTTTCACCAATTTCTTCGACAGGGTAAAAGTCACTTGCGGGGTTAATATCGACCCTTTTGTGAATTATCACGATCATTTATATATTTAATAGCTCTTCGTGAGAACAGTTAAACTTTCTGTGTGACTTATGGATCAGAAAATCACCTCCCAAAAATATAAAATATTTCAGATTAGTCAAATCGATTTTATTACACGTAGCTATTTTCGGAATCGAGAGACGTAAAATATTCAAGATTCGGCAAATTTTTAATAAGAAAATTCAATAAAATATTTTATGGATCGTTGGCTATTCTTCGTAATAAAATAATGTCTTCTTACGATACTCGTCCCTCTATTTTCTTGTATTTACCTATGGACGTAAGTAATTTCATTTCCAATTTCTCATTCCGAAAAGTCTACAGAGTAGCGTCTCTGGGGAGGCTAATCTTCAATTACAGAGAAAAATACTTATTGTATTAGGTGAGTTTATTTCTACATATTGGTTTTCGTGCGCAGCAGGATCGTAAGTTACATACTTCAGGAGGATATCCTTCCTACTCTAGGTGCAAGATCGTCTTGATAACTGAAATGTTAAACGTAGCCGAGGTAAGAGAAATCCACGTGTGGTTTATTATCCCAGGAGTCATTGGTTTGAGGCTTTACGTTTGTAAGGAATCTGTATAAAGAGTTTTACTGATTATACTTAAATCAAACATGTGAGTACGTGTTTGAAAAACCATAGTACGTATCATCCTTTCTTCCAGTCAAAATTATTAACTAACTATAACTAACTAACTAACCATCACGCCATTTCCCCGTAGGGATAGGCTGAGAGGATAGAACGCCATACCACTCTGTCCTGGCAGACTTCCTTTGCTTCCTCTACATTCATACATCTTCTCATGCACATACGCCGATTATCCCGACTTTTCACATGACCACTTTCAAGTACTTGGTCATGCCATGTCTTTCTCGGCCTTTCGTGGCTTCTACATCCAGGCACACTTGCATTAAAACTTCTTTTAGCCGTTCTTTCATCACTCATTCGCTCCACATGACCAAACCATCGAAAAAGCCCTTTCTTAATTTTGTCAATAATGCTTATCTCAGCTTTGCACTCTGCTCTAATTTCGATATTTGTACACCTATCATACATAGTCTTACCACACATTCTTCGCCTGAGAGATCGCATTTCAACAGCATTCAGTCTACTTTCATCCTTCTTTTGATTAAAATTCATGCTTTTGGGATTTCAAACTAATAAATACCTATCTCTAATTTAATCACATATTTTTATTATAGTTAACACTGCCTTAACCGATTTATCATAATTTATATTAATAATTGGTAAAAAAATCTATATTTTTTTTCATGCCTTATTTCTTATAATCTTGTTTTTCCTATTATTAGATAGGTAGTTACGTGTATTCCGCAAGATGTTACAGATAATCTCTTCTATATGTACTAACTAACCATCACGCCATTTCCAAAGGGGTAGGCAAAGAGAATAGAACGCCACACCACTTTATCCCGGCACAATCCCCTTGCTTCCTCTCCATTCATACGTCTACATTCATCGTTCAAGTCAGAATAAATTCTCTGTTTTACCAATTACGGTTTTTACTGAGATAAAAGTTTAACTTTTTTTCAAGGCTTAATCACAACAACTAGTCGTTTGGACCGCGAGAGCCAGTCCCAGCACTCCCTGGAGGTGCAGCTGTCGGACGGAGGAGATCCTCAGCTGGCCTCCAGCACCAGGGTCCTGATTGACGTCACGGACACCAACGACCACTCCCCCGTCTTCCTGGAGCAGTACTACTCCATCAGGGTGCCCGCTGGGAGGAAGCACTACCCGAGATTCCAGGTAAACCAACACTGCCTCGTGGCAATCAACCCGCCAATGTACAATGTGTAATATTTACAAGACTATGTAGGTAGTAAGCCAACAATAACAAAATAGTTTGGAGTATTAAAAGATTTTATATGACTTAATCCCCAACAACCAGGATTCTAGTTCAACCAACAAAGGCTGTAAAAAGAATCCTATTTAATTATTCATCCAATTTATTGTTAGATAGGCCAGCATCAAAACATTTTTTATATTTTCGAGAATAGTGAAAAACTGCAAGTTGAATTCAGTTCTTTTGGGCCTCCCGAAAGGCATTTTACAAGGCATCAGGTTCTAGGAGTCCTGGACGTCCATTGTTGACAATCCGTCGGCAATTTGCATAAGAGCTGCGAGACGTGGATTTTAGTGCCTTTTACACAATTTTTTTCAATCAAAATTTTTAATTCGCACGCTAATCAATGATGGCGTTATAAATAAAGCAATAACAGTAGGTAACATAAAATATTTGAAAAAAATAGTTTTCAAATCATATTGTTTATTATAATTATTATTTATTGTACTAAAACATATATTACAAACATTTTATTCCCAGGATTTTTAAAAACTCAATTGAAAAAAGGGTTCCAGTTTTATGGGATTTGGTTTATATGCTCTTTGACAAGAAATATAAAGCACTCTGTAGTGTCAATTTATTCATTAAATCTGAACTTTTCTCAATGTATTTGTGTTCCGGACTGCTTTTTAGTCTGCACAGTACCTACACTGAATATAGATGAAGTGAAAATATGAGTTATTATTATACAAATAACAATGCAAGTTCATCTGGCCCATCTTATGCCTTTAAACTGCTTTGATCATGATAGAATTTTGATCGACCTTTTAATTTGAATAAAACTATTACTAAACGCGGCGGTCTGGGAATAGGTATATCTAATACTAAAATAGGTCTAATTTATTCTAAAACCATTGCCCTAAAGTAGATAATACTCTTAAGACCAACATATCCATAAAAAATATTAGAAAGCTTTTGTTGAAAATCTTTTCATAATCTAAGAAGAATTAGAAGCTGCGTAACCTTATACTAAACTTTTGTGAGGTCTCAGTTTTCTTAATAGTGTTTTCGGTGCTTTTATAATAATATAAGTATTGAATGTCAAGTATAGTAGTAAAGTCGATAAAAGGTTTCATTATAGCTGGCGTGGCAGGAGCACGTGTAAAAATCGGACACGGTGATTTTATTATTGTATGGTATTTGCCTAAAAGGGCCGTGGTCTTGACACTCTTGACGGAAATCATTTCTCAAATTACTCAATTTTAAGAGCTTTGTCACGCGATAGTTGTATGTACAATATGTATTATACGTGTTCAATGCTCATGGGTTAGTCACGTTCTTTTATCAGGGGTCGATATAAACCCCGTATTTCCAACGAACACGGTGCCAATCAATAATCACTGATGTTATCGCTATTCTAACACACAAACAAATGAAAATGTTGTATCGAATTTAATGCCCGCGATAGAATCTTATTTTAACTATTGCTCACAAAATATCGTACTTGCGTACATAACCTTTACTTGCGTAGCATTTCTTATCACGGTTAACAATGAACATGTTATAATAAATCGAAGAAACTTTGACTCCAAAGTGAACTTAAATTAGATTAGAATTTTCTTTATTGATTTTTTTTAAATATAAATTCGGAAATAAATTTATTCGAATGGAGAAAAACAAAAGAACGATTTTATTTAGATATTCCATGAAAATTTATGATGAAATCCTTGTTTTAAATTGATTCCTACTCAAAAAATACTTTTATGAAAATTAGTTATTGATATCACTATTGACAAACATCCTTTAATTTATGAAAATAAGAAAAAGATATATCTGCTCCGTAAAAAACAACCGCCTTTTTTACAAGTAAAAATGTCCTACAAAACGAAACAAAGAAAATTTCTTTATTTGATTTCCGTCGAAAATACCACAAAAGAGAGCTTTGAAAGCTTCAAATGAGTTTGTATTGTTGTATACACTCTTAAAACGCTCCAATCATTTATTCACATTTTCTTTTGAAATAATTGTGAAAATGCGGAGTAAGTTGAGAAAATATCGGGTTAGGAATGCAATTTACCCTCTTCCTGGGCTTACAAAGAGAAATGCGAAAAGTCGTAATAAAAAAAACAAACGTGGAAACTCATTCCTTGTATTATTTCTGTATTACAGGAACAAAATTCAACAAAACAAGTGTCTCTGGACAAGGATATTTCTTTAGGAGAAGATGTAATGCCTTGGGAGGTTTACAATGGTGAATTAAAGGGATTCACGATATTCAGGGTAAGTAATCAAACTTCACACTGTGTTATTAGATTACACGAATTGTTTTTGTTTTGTTTTCTCAACTTCTTCTTTAATTTTGAACAAGAAGATCAAACAACAATATTTTGCTGTGGAGACCTTGTGACAAACGAATATCTTTTCGTTGTTTCAATTTAACAAAAACAAATATTAAAATACTAAAATCGTAGAAAAAACCATCGTCACTATCTACCTAGATACAATTTTTTTTTAAAACATATGTGATACCTAGTACTGGCGCTGAAGCATAAGACTGACTGACTGAATCACTGCACGTGTGTGCCCTGTGTACCAATGGGTGCGGATAAGGGAGAGCAGTAGTAGATACGATTTACAAATATTGATACTAGTGTGGAAAACACATAACGTTTTTGCCTCCAAGCTTTCAAAATAACTATTAATATAATCAGATTCCCTTTTTAATTTAATGAAACAAATTTATATTATCTACACAAAGGTAGGTATGCTTACACATTTATATTTACCTACTTTTTTAGTGCTTCTTTAAATAATTTCACAATAACTAATCCTAAGAAGGCGCAGATGTTTCATATCTTCCCCTATAAAATGAGTACCTTTTTCCATTTAAAAGGTTATTCTACTTTCGTAAAAGTAATTTACAATTCTAAATAAAAACACGGCTTTTAGAAGAGATAAAATACATTTATTTTAATGATATTTTACCATCACACTAACAACAAAAAACTATGTTATATTAGTACAAATGTTAAATGTTGTATTGGTTTCCCAAGAAAATTAAAGTCGTTTTTTTTTGTATTGTGTCAAAACTACTTAGATATCTAAAGATATCCAATTTTCGTGTAATTTAAACCACGACAACCCACACTATAGATGCCCATCAAATTTTTACAGTTCATAATAATTTTGTTTTTTCATTGTTATTTTATATCGTCGCCGTCCAGGTAGAAACGACTATTGAAATTAAAAATTTATTTTGTAATTTACATATTAAATGAAAACACTTTAAAGGTGAAGATGCGACCACTCTTTTGACCACTATAAAATCACAAATATTGATAATCTTATAACATTTAGTAGAATAATCTTAGTAGATAGGCTATTTTTAATGGCTATAGAGGACACAAACGGGGATTGCAAATCGTGAAGTTGAACGAATTTGTCGGCAGTCGCGTCGCGACGAATGAAGTGATCTACTCGTCGGCATCGCGACGCTACTCGTACTTCGGTCAACTTTCCGAAGTACTCCCCGAGAGTGAGCATAGAGCTTATAGGTATAATAATATAAGGTGTTTTAAGAGGATGCACTGTCATGCAACCTTGCCTGTTTTTCATTCAATCGTCCTCGATTTTGTCCCTGGAACGCCTAAGCATAGATATCGACAAGAATCGTGTTTGCATCATCTAATTTTTTTGATAATTTATCTGTAAAAAGAGATAAATAATATAATATTTAAAAATAATACAATACAAGCATGTATCTGGTCGATATCTAAAATGTGTGAAAAAATCATTGCTCTAAAGCTATCTTTATATGGCGCAGTTTACTACACAGTTTTCTGTGCAGTCTGAAAACGGTCCCGTATAAAGGTAAAACTGCATGAAAAACTGTGTGCTAGTGTCAGATTTAAGCTGACATGACAGTCAATGTTTTTTATGTAAACGTTTAAATAGACATTGGTTTATTGTATGCTTTTTAAATACGTAAAAAAACAATAACATATATACATAATTGGCTAAATATACAATTTCCTGAGAGCAAACATACGATAATAACTTACAATCGCGTTTCAAAAATACACATATTTAGCGTGTCTTTTGACAGAAGTTTGACAGACTGCACAGTTTTCTGAACAAGAAACTGTGTAGTTTTCTGAACAAGAAACTGTCTCATATATAAAGTGGGCATAATGCTAAATTCCTAAGCAAAGCGCTAAGGGCGAAAGTAAATTGAAAATAAAATGTGTTTTTAGGTTCTGGCGAGTGATGAAGATGATGAAGATAATGGAATGGTGTCGTACAGTACCAAGCCTGGTAAAGGAAAAGCAATCTTCCATATCCATCCTTCTTCTGGAGTCGTGTTCAGTAATGAAAATCTGGAGCCTGGGACCAGCCATGAGTTGAACGTACGTCTTTATCTATTATCGAATATATTATACGTATACATAGCGAAGGATAATTTCTATCATTTTTGGAAAAAACCGTGATCGAACCCATAAACAAGAATTAAGCCAGATTGTTTTCACTCAACCTCTTATCGACATTTTTTATGAAAGTTCATTCAAAAAAATTCTAAAAACTTGGAACGTTCCCAGCATCGCATCGGTGAAATATCTTACCTTCTACCGGGAAAGAATTTACCACTATTGACTTTTCGGGTGTTTTAGTGCTTATGAGTTCTGCCTCATAAATCATTCATCTCGGGTCCTTGTCGTTCTAGAAAATTTTCTCTAGATAGAAAATAGAATACCAACTGTATTTAAGTAGTTTTTTATACGCATAAAAATAACTTATTAAGGAATATGTTCCTTCTGGGATAAAGTTCCCTATTTCATACATTCAAGGACATCTACTATCTACATATAACTATTTTACGATTTCATAAAAAAATATAAGATTATTTCTTCTTTCTCGTGTCAATGCATACTTCTTGATATAAATTTATTTATTACGTTGAAATTGCTTTATTTCTGTAGGTACTTAGAGAAATACTTTTTTCGTCCATTTTACCTGTGTGACAAAAAATAAAGATATTTTTATTAAAAAATAAAGATACCGTTATTTTCTGTAGACATTTTATTTTTATTTTTTTTAGAAAAAAAAATCTATGCAGTCTTATGATATTCGCACATATTTCAATTTGTAAATACTATTTTCAATAAAGCCTAAGCGGCTTGTGCTTGAAAATAGGAATCGAGTCGTGTCGAAGTGGGGATTCGAACCGACGATCTCTGGACTCATACTTAATTATTAATTAATCAAGTATTTTATTCTACTTTTTTATTGATAATTTATATGATACCGAATGCCACTTATGCAGCCACCTCGATAAACTCAAAAAAATGTATTTTAAGAGTGGGTTGTCGATTGAAGGTTGTTCAAATGCCCCCATGACGCTATTAGAAGCAAATTCAGCAACCTTTATTTATAATGTAGGTACCTAACTATGGCTAATAATTGCCTAAAACAGATTTGCATAGGAATTCCAGAGCAATAAGCATAGATATGAGAATACATGGGATAAAAGACTATGCCAATCAGATTAAGGTGATTTAGCTAGCCAAAAACTAGCAATCAATTTTTATTTAGCAGAATTTTCCCGGGAACACCTGTCAGTTTATCAAAAATAACGCCTCGTGGAGGTATTTCCATTTTGTTAGTCGCCATTTTGTTTCAGATTCGGGCCTCGGACAATGGGATTCCTCCAAAGTGACCACAACTCGGGTGGTGGTGGAAGTGATCCCGGTACCCTCCTTCTCCCCATCACCCCCGATAGTGGTGAATGTCCCCCACACTGTGAAGGTCACGGAGTCAGATAAATGTGGGGTTTCTGGTCGCCCTAATTCAAGCTGTGGACGAAGACAATGACACCCTGTGGTATGACATCGTAGGTAAGATCTAATTAGTATCAGTGGTGATTATATTTATGTCTGACACCTGCAGATGTTAGATAAAAATATGTACCTACCTATCTGTTGCATTGTTTCGTGGGATGGCAATATTCTCTATATATAATAAGTGAAAGTTTCAGATATACCTAGGTACTTTACTAGTTGTTCAAAATGTTTATCTTTGTAGGTACAACTAGCAATATTATAAATATCTACATTAAATTACAGAGTTAAATACCTAATATTTTATTTCATGCCGAAGGCATATTTATAAAATAAATATAAAAATTATCAAAGCAATCTGCATAAATTATAATAATGAAATAAAGGTAAAAAGAAGATTAAACCAAACTAAAACATAAGAAATTAAATTATCTATGTAGGGAGTAGGAAGTGAGCAGCGCACAATAAATGTGGCCGCAAAATGGAGTTTTTATTTTTTTACGGAAAAATAAGATAGGAGGTACCTAATAAAATGAAAACTGGCACGCTAATTCCTTAGAGTTTGATAATATGCTCTTTAATTATTAATTATTTTTATTTTGCAGTCACTTTGAAAATGAGGACTTTCCGCTATTTTTTTCTGTAAAACCGATGCGCAATGGATCCTTAATTGATTTAAAGTAACTATTTTTTCCTTTCAGACGGCGACACTAATAACAACTTTTACATCGGACAAGAAAATGGAAATGTTCTACTGGCAAAGAGATTAATTTGGGAAAACAAAAGCAACTACTTATTGAATATCAGCATTACAGATGGGTTTCATACTATTTATACAAAAGTAAGTACAAGTAATCATTCAAATCGATCCAAAGTACATAATATTATTATAATGTATATTTAGATACGGTACCTACATACCTACGATTTTTTCATGAAGGCATAAAATTTTGTTTTATTGGCAACATTTGCCTCAGGGCGCCAATCTAATTAATTTGTGTCGGCAAATTTTGTTATGTTATGCCGTACTATATATTATCGTCGTCGTTTTCAATTTTGTCTTTCTTGTCTTTGCTGTCAATTTTCACAACGTACATTACTGTCTCATTTAGTGTTTTTACTCCCAAAAATTTATAATAGTGACAAAATGCATCCTCGCAAAAGAAGTTCACAATTCGTCTTGTTTATGTTCAAAGTTGACAAGGCTAAAAAGTTTTCAAAAGCTTCAAAGCTACTTGTTGTTTACTGGGTACAAAAATAATATATTGATTGGAAAAGCCATCGAAATATTACACACTTTATTCGGTGGGAAAAGCTAATTTCACTAAATAGTTTGGTTGCCTGTAAGCTTTACATATTTAATTTAATTATTTATTACAGATCAATGTTATGGTAGTGAATGATGTGAACGAACAAGGACCCGTGTTCAGTCAAGCAATATATGTTGTGAATGTCTCCGAGAATTTCGCTGGAGGTAGTCCAGTATTATCATTACGGGCAACTGGACAGGATAATCTCCTCTACAGCATACACAATGTGCAAAGTCTCCTATCGTTGAACATCTTTAAAATCGATTCACTTACAGGGGATCTGTCAATCAAGGAGCCCATTGGATAGGTAAGATTTACTAAAGACAAAAAGCCATCATAAATTTATCAATAAAATTAATACAGATATGTTTTACATACTTTATTTATTTATTTATTTCATATGCACGGTAAACTGTACCCTTTACAATATTAAGAAAAATAAGATTAACAAAGAAAACAATAACATAAATATCAATAATAAAGAAAATATAACAAGAATATATGTGTTATACAGATAATAAAGGAAATTATAAAAAACAAATATATAAAATACAAACAAAAAATGGGATTAAAAAAAAAAAATTGTTGATAAATAGTAAAGTAAGAAAAAAAGTACATTAAATTATATGCATAGGGTCTGACAAGCAAGCAAGCAATGCACCCCTAAAACATGACAACGACATGCTGAAAAAATCTAGTTTAGTACTTTAGCGAGCTTTAGACTGGTAAATTTTATAATTGCTTTTGAAATTGAGTTATTTTACCATTTTCTGCTTCCAAAGTCTGCCGACTGCATATGCATCGTATGCATAAATGTTTTTTTTTCTTTAAATCACAGATTATAATATTTACCAGTAAATCTTTAAATGCACTGTTCCATGACTTATATTAGTATATAAACCTTCAAGATACAGACACATATTTATTTGTCCAGCAAGGATAAGTAGTACATGGTAAAAAATTAAAACCTTTTTTTGATCAATGTAATCTTATTTGATTAAATTTGCACATATTTCAATTTGTGAATACTATTTTCAATGAAGCCTAAGCGGCTTGTGCTTGAAAATAGGAATCGAGCCGTGACGGAGTGGGGATTCGAACCGGGGATCCTTAGACTTAGGGACCACGATGCTACTACTGAGCCACCGCCTGTTCTTTAGTTTAAAAAAAAAAAATATGCATTTTAAAATATTTTTTTAGATGAGTACACTGAGTTATTATGAATGCAGGGTTTTATTTTATCGTGAATATGCTTTTTTTAAATATTATACATACCTATAAGTATACAGTGTTATCCTAAGAAATTAAATTTGTTACTTATTTGGGATCAAGATAATTCTACAAATTAATAATAATAAACTAACTAACTAACTAGCAGAGAGGATAGAACGCCATACCACTCTGTCCTGACAGACTTCCTTTGCTTCCTCTACATTCATACATCTTCTCATGCACATACGCCGATTATTCCGACTTTTCACATGTCCACACTTTCAAGTACTTGATGTACTTTGGTCATGCCATGTTTTTCTCGGCCTCCGCGGCTTCTACATCCAGGCACACTTGCATTTAAACTTCTTTTAGCCGTTCTTTTATCACTTATTCGCTCCACATGACCAAACAATCGTAAAAAAGCCCTTTCTTAATTTTGTCAAAAATGCTTATCTCAGCCTTACACTAATGTTACCATAAAACTATACACTTGTCAATTTACTGTCTTATTGTTCTATTAATTTCAGAGAGACGATGGAAGTGCATTTACTTACAATCATGGTGCGAGATCAGGCTATCAAACCAAAACGTAGCTTTACCAGGGTTCTAGTTCGCGTGTATGACCATAACGACCACGCTCCGGAATTCAACTCCAAGATCATTCAGGGAAAAGTTTATGAGACGTCTCCCGTAGGAACTTCTGTGGTCAAAATCTTAGCAAGCGATAAGGATAAAGGGGAAAATGCTCTAATCAGCTATTCTATCACCAGTGGTAAGAAAATGTTTTAAAATCAATTTTAATAGGATTCCTTTAAGATATTCTGTATTATATTCTTTCCAAAATCAGTGTTCTCTTTTGCAATATTTATTTTATTATAAATAAAAAATTTGTTTACTAAATGGAATTCTAGAATAATCTCAGAGTCACTCTTATACGCATTTTTTAAAATTATAAATATTTTTAGATATAGTCGTTGCTACTGCAAAATTCGCTAAACCTTTTTTGCAAAATATTGTTATATTTATATTTTCATGTTTTATTGAATATTCTATTTTTATAATGCTAAATCCGACATAAAGTTCTGTTTTTTGTTCATTTTGTTTTGTAACAAATAAAAGGTATTTTTGAATAAACCTGTTTTTTCCGTTTTCTGAAAAAATGTATTTATTCACATAACAGAATTTGCAGGCACAACGACGACATTTCTTGTTAAGATTCAGTTAATGTAATTATCTTCTTATATTTCAACCTATAAAAATGATTATTTATAGTCAAAATCTTGAAAAATAATATTGAAGTTATGAAATATAAATATATTATATAAAAAATGTATATTATTATTCATTATATATATGGTGCCTTAAAGTCGGTAGTATCTTATAAGTGCTTATCAAAAGAGGCTAAAATGGAGTTCTGGTACCAACCCTTATGTATGGAAGCGAAGTATGGAGTTGGAAAAATAAGGATGAAAGTAGATTGAATGCAGTTGAAATGCGATCTCTCAGGCGAATGTGTTATAAACTATGTATGATGGGTGCACTAATGTTGAAATTAGAGCAGAATGCAAGGCTGAGATAAGCATTATCGACAAAAATAAGAAAGGTCTCTTACGTTGGTTCGGTCATGTAGAGCGAATGGATGATGAAAGGAACGGCAAAAAAAAAGTATATGATGCAACTGTCCCTGGATGTAGAAGTCGAGGAAGGCCGAGAAAGACATGGCATGATCAAGTAAAACAAGTGCTTGAAAGTGGGCATGTAAGAAGTCGGAATAATCGAAATAGTCGGAAGATGTATGAATGTGGAGGAAGCAAGAGAAGTATGCCAAGACAGAGTGGTGTGGCGTTATATCCTCTCTGCCTACCCCTTCGGGGAAATGGCGTGATGGTTAGTTAGTTTATATATCTACAGTAATTATTATTTATATCTTCAGGTAATATTGGAAATATATTTTCTATTGATTCTGAGATGGGAGATATCACATTGGCCCATGAATTAGACCTGAACAGCGCTTTTGAGTACATGCTGCAAGTAAAGGCATCAAACCCAGGACCCAACTCTCTATCATCAAGCATTCCTGTTCACATTATGGTTACTATGGCTGATAATGCTAAAGCGAGGTAAAATCAAATTAACAAGTTCTTTATAATAAACAATATATAGGTACATGCAATGGTCATATTATGTAGTGCCTTTTATTCCTTCTAGATTTCTTAAACAAATGTACAGCGCAGATATTTATGAAAATGAACCCATCGGAACATTAGTAAGTCATATTGAAGCTAGAAGTACATCTTCACTTCTCTACGATATATTATCAGTGGCAACACTAATGACGCTTTCACTATAAACCCTTCAATTGGAGTTATCACAGCAAAAAACTTACTCGATTATGAAGATTTACAACTGTATAATCTGACAATAGCAGCAACAAACATGGTATGAGAAATAATTATTCAGCATTTTGTTTGTTATGAGAGTATCAAATCTTTATTATTAATGTTAATGTTATTTTTAGGGAAGTGTATCCTCGGAATGCTATATTTTAATTCACGTTTTGGATCAAAATGATAATGCTCCAACTTTTCTCAATGATACTTATTACGGGAGTGTGTTGGAATCTGCTCCAATATTATCCCTTATATTTTCCAATACAAGCAATCGCCTTGTGTTAACAACCGAAGACAGAGACTCTGGAACAAATGGCATAATTACATTTGAAATTGTGGAAATTTTAGCTAGCAAATTCTTCCATATTGACTCTAGTACAGGAGCAATTAAAACAGTTAAATTATTAGACTACGAAACAAATCAAAATTTCATCTTCCACGTGAGAGCGCATGATTTAGGAATTCCAAAGCTTATTTCGGAAACTGTTGCTAAAGTGGTAATCGACATTATAGATGTTAATGATTGTCCACCAAAATTTTCCTACCAGGATTACAATGTTACTTTGCTCCTCCCAACCTATAAAAATGTAGCTCTGATAACACTTACCGCTACCGATGCTGACACTCCACAAGAAATGCTGAAGTACGACATCATTGATGGAGATAAAAAAACATATTTGCAGTAGATCCTGTAAGTGGTACTATAACAGTGGTGCACCCAGACAAAGTTAAACAGTTTCATAAGCTCCATGTTCGAGTTTCAGATGGAAAACATAGTAGTATATCGCAACTTTATATTGGAGTGGAAAATTCTGAAAGCTCCGGCCTGAGATTTCAAAGACCTTTTTATGAAGGAAGTGTTATGGAGAATTCAACAAAAATTATGACTGTTACTGTTGTAAACGTTCTAGGCAGCGCATTGAATGAACATGTTGAGTTCCATGTACTCAATCCTACCGATATGTTTAGTGTTGGTCTTACATCAGGCGCTATACAAACAACTGGTGTAAAATTTGATAGGGAAACCAAAGATAACTATGTTTTAATAGTTGAAGCGAAAAGCTCATTTGAATTTTCACAAAACAAAATGAAAACACAGAGAGTCGCTCATGTTATTGTAAATGTGACTGTGATGGATGTAAATGATAACTGCCCAATGTTTGTAAATCTTCCCTACTATGCAATTGTATCAGTTGAAGATGAGAAAAGTCACGTAATAGCAAAAGTTCATGCCATTGATCTAGATAGTTTGGAAAACGGAGAAGTAAGATATGAAATGAAAAGAGGACACGGTGAACTGTTCAAAGTTTGTAGAAAAACTGGTGAAATTTCTCTGAAACAAAACTTAGAAGGCCACAACAAGGAATATCAGCTTATCATTGGAGCATATGACGGAGGTGAGAAACACGCTTTAGTTTACTGGACAATTTTTTTAAATTTTTACTCTTCAAAAATCATTAAATTTTGGAATTTTTTCAGGTGTTACTCCTTGCTACAGCGAAACAACAGTTATAGTGAAGGTAGTGGATAGATCAATGCCAGTTTTCGATAAACAATTTTACTCTCTGGTTGTTAAAGAAAATGTAGAGGTGTTTAGTCCTTTAGGTGAACCATTATTGGCTTCATCACCTCTTGGAAGAAAGCTGATTTATAGCATTGTTCAAGGAAATGAAAAGGAGAAGTTTACCCTTGATTTCAATACTGGTAAGTAACTTTATATTTTTATTTGTATGCGGTTTTATATAATCTTTAGACTGCCTATCATAATTTATGTAATCATATTATCATAATAATTATTGATAATTTTTATCATAAAGATGTCAAACGAACGATATATTTTTTTTGTGTTGTCACCTACACACCCTGGGTGGAGGGGGGTAGGGGGGGGGGGGGGGGCGGGGCCGTGAGTCACTACTGAAATTATGGCCCATGTAAGTAATACATGATTCAGTCTCTCACTGTGAGTCGCAGAGCGGCAGAGAGGAAAGGTAAATGTACACACACACACACACACACATCCTCAGCCACAAACGAATCCATCAAAGTACTACTATAAGTGCGACAACTAAACCAAACCGTGATCAATCTCAACTACCTCTCCGTGCCTTCAACCCAATCACAACACCAAAAACAAATTATCTTACCCAAGATCAACATCATCTGTGGCAGACCACATAGAAGCACCAAACACACACTACTTCACAACCAAACTATCACCATCTTAAAAACATATAACAAACTCAAAAACGCGCAGCGTCTATCGCGCGCTCGAGCTCTCTATGCTAGCAGCACGAGATTGTAAGCTATACCAAAAGGCGACACAAACCAAAAAGCGAGAAGCGCCGCGAAACCAAATACGCTGGGGAGAGGGGAGGATCGGTGGGGGAGGGCCTGGATGGCCGGGTGGATCTACTCTCTCCTATATCATAACTAAAGTGCGCGCGAGCCGCAAGGCGGATACATCATCACACACACACACACACACAACACACACACACACCTATTTAACCTTTTATCTTAAACACAGCTAATTTTGGGGGGTGCCGGTGGGGGGGCTAAGAATAGATCAATATACTCACATCTCTGCTCACTTTACAAAAAAATTTGTTTATTATTTAATTGATGAGGGTGTATTGATAAATCAAGTTTCTTGACAGTTATGTATGAGGTGGATAAATCTCAAAAGGTCGAGTAAAAATCAGACAAATATATTACGGTGAGATAAGGTTAAAGGTTTCTGTGCTTCCAGTCAAATTCCACATTAAAAATATACCCTGAATACTATTTCTCGTGTATTGATTCACACTTCTCATTGTTAAATAATTTTGACTTAAAATGTGATTTGTTTTATCCAGGGTCATATTAGACATTAAAGGACACACACGATAAAAGGGAATGGGGAAGGCGTGATACTACGAGAGGGCAGGAAACAATATTACACAACACACACTCCTTAAAAGTCTATGGGCACACAACAAACTGAGTGACTGGGAGGGGACACACATGCGTTACAAACACAACTGTAGATAAAGAATTAAATTGGGGGATGTGGGGAATTTGAGAGTGTGTGTGTGTGTGGTATTAGAGAACTCGATAAGAGTTATATAATAAGTCACACAACAACCAAAAACTCCAGATGTGTTTTAAAGTGTAGCTGTACGAGCGAGTCGAGAGCGCGGTACTCTACTATGTATTGAATAAATCTATTTGATTAAAAGGGTTTTATTCTCATAAGGATGATGAGTAGGTTGTTGTGTGGAGGAGTAGTGAGTGAGAGAGATGAGAGTATGTTTTATTAGTTTGTATATTTTTATTATTATTTGTTTGTTTTTTTTTGGTTTTGAATATTGGGTTAGATATGTTAATTTTGTTTTTAAAATATTGCTGAGAGAATTCTACTACACATATGAGTAATCAAAAGTACGCATAGAACATATTATGATAAGTCGAGCGATAGAGAGATGAGTAAATGTGTATGTTTGGGGGGGTTTTGTGGTGTGTTTTTTATTTATTTTGTAAAGTGAGTGAGAGAGAGAGCGAGAGCTGATGTAAAAAAAACTAATATATATATACAGAAATAATTAATTAACATTGTCAGTATGATTGACACTTATTAGTGCTAGAATACACATACAAACATTTAAGACCTAGTATTAAAAAAATAATAGCTAAATGATATTACAAATCAAAATTAAATTAATATAAATCACTATATTATAAATAAAGTTAAAATTTAAAGATAAAATAGTTACACTAACGACAAACAAATTAATTAAATGTGATAGACAGGATATGTAGTATGCATTAATAAAGAATTAGAAACATAAATATTATTATTACGGTGTTCAGAAAAATTTAGGTGCGATAATTTATTTAATGTGTAGAAAGTTATTTAAGTGGATATGATGTGTGGTTAGGGGAAATGGGGAAAGTAGAGATATTAAAATGTGGAGGAGGATTTTAGAAAATATTATATAAAAGTCTGAACTCGTTGAATCAGAAGTATGATATGAACATTCAAGAGTAGGAGTTATATTGGTAGAACAAATAAGTAATGAGTCGTGGAGACACGTAAAATATTTTAAAGATTGTGGCAAAATATAGAAGTTGGAAGATGTTGCAGATCGCCTTCTATTGAAATATAGTGTTATGGTGTAATGTCGTCGTTATATTTTGGTGTTCACAGCTTGTTAATTGAGAAATAGAGTTGGAAGAAAAAAAGACCAAATAATCTATGGTGTGTAGATTAATTTTGGCAATAATAAAATTTTTTCTTGTAATTTTCAGGTGTCAATAAGGATATCACTTATGGAATGTCAAATCCAGGGAACAATGCAAGCCTGTACTTTCATGTGGGACCCACAGATGGTAGCATATACCTAAAAAAGGCTTTGGATCGGGAAACATCAATACTAAAAGAGATTAGAAAAGAAATGCCACATATTATAAAAAACATCATTTTTCTATTATAGCTACGGATAAAGGATTACCATCATTATCTAGTACTGTGCATGTGTGGGTGAGAAAGGTAAATTAGACATGACGAATAGTTATTTTTTTAAATTTGATTTTGATAAATTTTTGGATAAAATTAATTTGTAAAAAATAAATTATATAGTTCCGTATATTTCAATATGAACTTTGGCTGGGTTGTTTGATCGTTAGTAAAAGTTAAGAATCTGAAGTAATTGTAATAGTAATAATTTTGAAAAATTTGTACAAATACAAATAGACAAATTACTGGATTAATACTGGACAGGTCATAAGCCCTGTAAACGCCTAGATAATCCACATTCGTTTCCAGAGTTTCTCTGTCTCTGTTGGGATACCAATAATATCTGATATTTATATCTTTTCAGATTTTTTAAATACCTTTATTTTGTTTTGTTAAAATAAGTTACAATAATTACCCAACAGACTATATATACAGTTTTTTTTTTTAATATTTTCAGTGCTGGATATGAATGAACAACTCTCCCTACTTTGAACAATCCGTATATACGTGTGTGATCTCTCCCAACACGCAGTTCGAGGCCAGTTTGTTATACGAGTGGCAGCCAGCGATCCAGATCTTGTGGACCAAGGTCACCTAACGTACTCAATCGTTGGAGGAAATGATCGACAAACGTTTTTTGTGAATCACACTAATGGTGAGAGCAAATTTCATTGTTTTCTGAATATTGCAGTGAAAAAAAAGTAATTTTACAACTTCTAGACAATAAATTGAGATATCTGGAGCCGTAGCACAGACACAAATTTTAAAATTCCAGTATGCACTATTGCTAACTTTGTTCGGTACTTTGCGACAAAATTTATATGGCGTCAAAGCAAAAGTAATGAAAGATGCCAGCGATATTTTATATCCAGAACTTCAAAAGGTGTGTCTGTTCTAGCCCATCTGTATCTTTCCTAAGCTGTTGAATGAATATATTTATTTGTATCCGATGGTGTCTATACAACATTTTGCCGTGTAAAGATAACACTGCATCCAGCCAACAAACATGTTCCACAATTTTTTCATGCTCATCAGGAATCCTCTGTTATGGAAAACAAACCACCAGGACTACTTGTAGCTGTTGTAAGTATATGAGAGTCACAATGTAATATATTAATTTATACTTTTTACTCATGTTCTTTAATCATTTTTTAAAGGTGAAAGCTGAAGATGAGGATTTTGGAGAATACGGCATGATATTGTATTCTATTCCATCAAATTTCATAAAAGAAACCTTTGCAATCAATAGTCAAACTGGCGAAATAACAACTTTAATAAAATTGGATAGAGAAAAGAAAAGCGAATATGATATTCCCATAATGGCTACAGATGGTGAGGAAAATCTACTTTCACAACAGTCAAAGTCAAAGTAGAAGATGAAAATGATAATCCACCCATCTTCATATATAACGAATATAAGAAAGCTATTTATCTGAATCAAAGTCTCTCTAAAGCAGTTATTCAGGTAAAGATTATAATTAAATTGGTTTTAAAATATCCACTTTTAAAATAGTATAGACTTTTGACTATTCTAATTTTAAATTTTTTATTTTTTTTTTTTTTAAATTGAAATTTTTCGCATTTTTTTACATTTCTACATTTTAAACTGCTAAGTTGGATATTATGTATCTCTTAGTCTAGCCTAGCCTATTGTCATATATTTATAATAACGCATAGGTAAGTCGGATCTTCATATGATTGGTATTTTTTACTTTGACGCTCTTTTAGTCACCAATGGTGCATTGAATTAATATTGTTTTAGGTTGTAGCTGAAGACTCGGATGATGGGGTCAATGGAGAGATTTCTTATTCCTTTTACGATGCTGAAAACTCTGGTATCAATGAACTATTTGAAATCGATGCTGTCACTGGATCTATTTCTTTGATTAGTGAAGCAGCAATATGGGGTTTGTAGTATGTTGCATACTGAGATGAAATTTGTTTTTCTGTAGGTTTCTTATATTTCAAATTGTATTTTTTATCTTTTAGAATCGCAAGTTTATCAGTTTTGGGTTCGAGCGATCGATAATGGCGTTCCTTTTCAACAGTCTGACGTATCAGTGGAAATTTATATTGTGACTCAAAGTGATGAAATACCAGCATTTGATATTAGTCATGATAAATATTTTGTAGTTGAAAAATTCAGTGCAAGGTAATTTTTTTTAAATCTTAATTAAATAGGTACGCTATATTTTTTTTTTCTAAATTAATATATATGGTAAAACTATTTTTATTTTCAGGAACAATTATTACACAACTAAAAACAGCAGCCGAAATTCCTGTAACTTTTCGTTTACTGCCATCGAATTATGATTCTTCTTTATTTCACGTTGATTCTCAGGGTCAACTTATTATTTCTGGTACTCTCGATAGAGAAAAAAGAGATTCTTATCATATTGGTATACTGGCTGAAACAATGAATTCCCCTCCGATTGTTGCATTTACGGAAATAGTATTAAATGTTTTGGATGAAAATGACAATGCGCCATTTTTTCATTCTTCTCCTTTGTACTTGCTTCTAGCAGAAAATACTGAGCTAGGAACAACAATAGTAAGAGGTATGAGTATTGTGCCATCACATAACATAATATTTCTTACCGTGAACTAAAAAGCACAAAATAATCCTAATTTTTATTTATGTATTTCAGTTCAAGCTGAAGATCAGGACTTTGGTTCAAATGGAGAAATCAGATATGCACTAGGAGCTGATACAGGTCTTGTTGGAAATGTTTTTGCTATTGATCCCTTCACTGGTTGGATATCAACATTAACTGAACTTGATAGAGAAACACAACCGATGTACAAGTTCCAAGTGTTAGCAATGGATAATGGACACCAGAAACATGTAACAAGAATGACTGTGATTGTCCGGTTAAAAGATTATAATGATTGCCCACCAATGTTCACCAAACAGGAATACCAAGCTGCGGTCAAAGAAGATGCCAAACCAGGTACATAAAAAAAGTAGCACTTAATGATATATTCCATCTGTATTTATTTTTTTTATTTTCAATATAATTTTTTACCATCTGAAATGTTTTGTCTCTATCTTCTGTACTTTTTTAGGGACAATAGTAACTACTTTGGAAATAACAGATGACGACCTCGACATATCACCCATCGAATTCTATATCATTTCTGGAGATCCGCAGTGCCAATTTCACATAAGAAATAGTGGAGAAGTTTATATAACCAAGTCACTAGACAGAGAGACCGTGCCACATTATAATCTTTATGTAATAGCTACTGACGGTAGGCATACTACTTCAACCTTAATATCCATTGAGGTTTTGGATGTTAACGGTAAATATCATGGTACATTAATCTGCATGATTGTAATTTAGTTTTTTAGTATCATCATATTCAAACTTTTTTCTTTCAGATAATCCACCCTACTGTATAAGACATCGATATTATGAGAAAGTAGCTGAAAATGCTGGTATTGGATCCAGCATAATAACCGTCCTGGCTAGTGATGCGGATGAAGAACAAAACTCTAAACTGCGATTTTTTTTATCTGGTTTCAAATCTGAACATTTTTCCATAGAAAAACAAACCGGTGAAATAAAAACAGCCGTTTTATTAGACAGAGAAAAAATATGGAAATATAATCTAATAGCTCACGTACAAGACAAGGAGAAAGCTTCTTGGGATTGTACTTGTGAAATTAATATTCAATTGTCTGATATCAATGACAATGCTCCTCAATTTTCCATCAATCAGTATAGTGTTACACTTCCTGAAGATGTGGAAATAGGCACACTTGTTATGAAAGTACACGCTGTAGACAAGGATCAAGGAATCAATAGAATTGTGAGATACACACTACTTGATAATTTGCAGGGACAATTTGCAATTTCTTCTAACAGTGGTATAATAACAGTTTTAGCTCCATTAGACCGAGAAACTAAAAGTGTGTTTAATTTAGAAGTTCGTGCATCCGATCGTGGAACTCCTTCGTTATGGAGCCAAGCGATGATACGTTTAACAGTTTCAGATGTAAATGATAATCCTCCGGAATTCGGAACTAAAACATATTTTGCTGTTGTTCCAGAAATTGATTCAATTGGTACAGAAATTTTACGTGTTTTGGCAACTTCTAAAGATTCTGGCATTAATGCGGATATATTTTATTCCATTGTTAGTGGAAACGAACATAAAAAGTTTGTCATTGACGCTAAAACTGGTTTCATAACATTGGCTGATATATTGGATTATGAGAAAACTAAGGAATATCTATTGACAATACAGGCCATGGACAGAGGTACTCCTCCTCTTAGTAACGTTGCTACTGTAAACATATCTGTTGTGGACAGCAATGATAATGCGCCAATCTTTAGACAGAGTATTTACATAGTGCAAGTAAGAGAAGATTCGGAAGTTTCTACTAATATTTTGCAAGTGATAGCAGATGATTTGGATAGTGGGTCTAATGGAAACGTCTTCTACACAATTGAAAAGGGTGATTCATCGAGAAAATTTTCCATCAATCCTGTTTCCGGTCAAATATCTCTAACATCTTCATTAGATAGAGAAACTCATACCAATTATATCTTAGAAGTTCATGCTCGCGATAAAGGAATACCTGTTCTTAAAAGTTCTGTAATGGTAAACATAGAGGTAACAGATGCAAATGATAATCCACCTGTATTTTCACAACAAAATTATACAGCAATTTTGCAAGAAGATAAACCAGTGAACTTCGTAGTAATTGAATTCCAGATTGATGACAAAGATATTTATCCTAATGCAGCTCCATTTGCTTTTGATATTCGATCTGGTAACGATGACTTGGCTTTTAGCTTGGAACAAGATGGTGTACTGAAAACCGCAATTAAATTTAATCATAAAAAAACAAGTAGGTACGTTTTGCATATAAGAGTATTTGACAATGGATCTCCACCTCTTTACTCTGATACTTGGGTGGATATCAAAATTATCGAGGAATCACAGCACCCACCAGTTGTAGCGCCATTGGAAATCAGTCTAAACTCTGTTTTAGATGAGTATACTGGAGGAGAGATAGGAAAAGTAGTTGCATTTGATCAAGACACATATGATAAGCTGACATATAACCTTATTCCATTTACAGAGTTTGGTAACAGTACGCCAGATTTATTCAGAATAAGTGAACGTGATGGAAGATTATACGCTTTACCGCAACTGGATGTGGGCGAATATTTTTTAAATGTTAGTGTGACAGATGGGAAATTTACCTCTTTTTCTGCTGTCAAAATATACATGGAGTTTATTACAGAGGACATGGTAAAAAATTCTGTAGTAATAAGATTCAGAGAAGTAACTCCAAAATCTTTTCTACTTAACCACCGCAAAGGTTTTATAAGAGCTGTTAGAAACGCTATCAACTGTCATCTTAAAGATATTGTTATAATTAGTGTTCAACCTTCTTCTGATGATGTAAATTTGGTTCATCATAGGAATAAAAAATCTCAAGTTTCCAATGCGATAATAATTTCTCAGAATTTATCTTCTTTGTCAAGGCACACAAGAGGAATATCTCACGATCTGGATGTTTTATTTTCCGTCAAAAAAATATCACCTCAAGGTAGTGTAGGATTTTACAAATCAGAAACTATCAGGAAATTTCTCAATGTAAATTTAGAAGAACTAGAAGAATCTAGTAAACTAGTTGTAGAAGAAATGATAAGAGTGACGTGTAATGCTCATTACTGTGCTTACGGAGAATGCCAAGAAAAGCTCTACTTGGATAAAAATAATATTGTGTCTATACACACAAATTCCATAAGTTTGATTAGTCCTCATCACGAACACAAAACTGAATGTAAATGTCAGGATGGATACGGAGGAGAGAGATGTGAAACAATTGTCAACGAATGCGCTCGTAAACCATGTCCCGAGAATGAAAAATGCTTCCCTGACAAAAGTATTCTGGGTTACACATGTCGGTGTGTAGATAGGATAGAAGAAGGAAGATGTCACTTAGAAATGTCTAAATGTTACAATGGAAATTGTTTGAAGCCTGCAAATCCTGTCCATTTTGGCGGGAAAAGCTATGCCCAATATAGAATTGGAAAAGAGACATTGAATGGAAAGCGCTTTTTTGAAGATATTTTTGTCTTATCACTCAAATTAAAAACAGTCAGCCTTTCAGGAAATCTGGTTTATGCTGCGGGAAAAATTGATTACAATATTTTGGAAGTGAGTATTGCGTTAATTATTTTAAATTTTCTTTTAAATAAACAAAGTGTTTTTTACAACCTTTTTTAAGACAGATTGTATTACTCAATCAAAAGCACCTGAGGCACAATTTTCTAGTAATTTATGAAACGTCCTTCCAGATTGTAAATGGCATTATCCAATACCGTCTGGAGTTAGGATCTGGCGAGGGTATCATACGCGTGAGCTCCGCGAAGGTATCGGATGGGCGGTGGCACGAAGTGAGGCTGGAGAGAGATGGCAGCAGCGCCCGTCTCACAGTGGATGGGAAACACGTGGCCCACGGATCTGCCCCGGGAATCAACGGGATATTAAATCTTTTCACTGACGACCTGTTCTTCGGAGCAGAAGTGAGAGAACACCCAGCCATTCTAGGTAATTAACTCACTGGTTCATTATCGTTCGTTCTACTAATAAAAATTTAATAATTGAAAAAGCACAATTTCTCCTACCCATATTCAGAGATAAAGATAGAAAGTGAGGAAAAAATATATTCTACTATGCTATGCATGTACAAAATGTAAAATGTATAATCCACCCACCGTTTGAAGGTTGGATTTCCATACAGATATAACACAAACATTTGCAGATTATTCAAATAATAAAATGTAAACACAAAAAATGATGTGTCTTTTCTGAAGTAAGGTCTTAGGTACCCCGCAGACTAGAGACTTTCTATCGGGCGAAAGTTAAGTCGGGTTGGGCTGCTAGCGCAAGTGCGCAGTGAAGTAAGGTACCCCCGCAGACTAGAGACTTTCTATCGGGCGAAAGTTTAGTCGGGTTGGGCTGCTAAAGCGCACACTGAATCAACAAAACAGTCGGGTTGGTGATGAACAGTCGGCCAACTGCTCTCGAATGATTTTCCAGTTAATAAATGACTTTTAAAGAGAGCGGTCGCAATGAATGTTGGAACAATATTGTCAAGAAAAGTTATTATTGCTGCAATACTACGAAGGAGAAATCTATCGCCCGATCGGCAAGTGTGCGCTCGTGGAAGAGCGCAATACTTATTAAGCCATCGGCCGATAGTTTATCGATAGGGTAGTTTAAAGGCAATCGCAAGGCCCATAAACTTAGCAATCGGCCGATACCGGATCGTTGTAGAATGCGCACTTGCATACATCTTCATACTGATTAAAAGCCCGACTGAACTATCGCCCGATAGAAAATCTCTAGTCTGCGGGGGCTCTTACTGATCAGCACTTCACTCTACTCCCCAAAAATAAACTCATAAATAATGTTTGTACATTGGCGAGTCTATAGGTATGTATTTGGTTTCCAGGTTTGGAAGATATCCAGCGTGGATTTGTGGGCTGTTTTGGAGATATCCGAGTGTCTAACGAAGTGATTCCTCTTCACAATGGCGGATCTGGAGGGTCCCTCGTACTCAAGAGATTGGCAAATGTTGAGTTCAGCTGTCCAACTAATCTAGACCTGCCTGGAGCCTGTGGAAATTTACCCTGCTTAAATGGTAATGATAATGCTTTGTACGCACTAATCAATTCATTTTTGTATTAAATCAATCTCTACAGATTACAAAAAATCTACACAAAACCATTAAAACATTCAAGAACAGTTTTTACATTCAAAAGGACATTTCAATATTAATGTATGCACAATGTAAGAAATAAAACTATGACAAAACCATGGGCAGCCTCAAGACAAGATACGGTCCAATTTATTGAATGTTTGAATGTTTAAATCTTGATAGACTTAAATCGAGACATTGGTGCGTCGATCAAAACCCACAATGTCATTATTTCTCAACAGTATTTATAGGCTAACTAACCATCACGCCATTTCCCTCTTTACATTTCCCATTAACCTCTCTGTCCTGGCACACTTCTCTTGCTTCCTCCACATTCATACATCTTCTCATGCACGCACGTCGATTATTCCGACTTCTTACATGCTTACTTTCAAGCACTTGTTTAACTTGATCATGCCATATCTTTCTCGGCCTTCCTTGATTTCTACATCCAGGCACAGTCGCATCATATATTTTTTTAGCCGTTCTTTCATCATCCATTCGCTCCACATGACCGAACCATCGTAAAAGACCTTTCTTAATTTTGTCTTGTGCTGCTTATCTAAATGCTTATCTCAGCCTTGCACTCTGCTCTAATTTCGACATTTGTACACCTATCATACATAGTCTTACCACACATTCGCCTGAGAGATCGCATTTCAACTGCATTCAGTCTACTTTCATCCTTCTTTTTCCAACACCACGCTTCACTACCATTCATAAGGGTTGGTACTAGAACTCCATTATGAACTGCCAATTTAGCCTCTTTTGATAAGCACTTATTAGAGACAAATACTCTCTCTGTATTTATAGGCGATCTTTAAATATTGCATGTGTTCTTTATAATTATTCCTTTCTTTTTAGAATTGTTTAAAATTCAGTGATTCTATACCACAAGCTTACTGAAAAGTAGTATTTTCCCTTTAGATTGTGTAAGATTAAATTTAAATTGTGTAACATATGCCATGTTTTGATTGTATTTAGGCGGAACCTGCAAAAATTTGGTGATCATTGATAACGAGAAACCAGAGTACGAGTGTATCTGCCATGAACGGTTTACGGGTGCCCATTGTGAGTTGGACACAGATCCTTGTGCTTCACAGCCATGCTTGTATGGAGGTGTATGTTCTCCTTTATCTGAAGGTATTATATCTCTTCTATATTTTTTTTCATTCTGAAACATAAAAGGAGTAATTATTCATTATTAGAAAATATTACTAAAGCATTTCTCAGTTGAGTCTTTTACTCTGCAGTTATATGCACATATTATGTGTAAGTATATCTAATGATTACGTCAATGATCTAAAGACTTAAAAATGTGTAGCACTTACTCCAAAGGATAACCTTATACTTTTGCGCTCAACACACCCGCCATGTCAGTCACTATATTTTTCCACAATTTACAAGGGTTTTATAGAGTTCACTGAATACCGTTTCGTATTCACTTTACTGAAATATCAAATTACTGAATACCTACGAAACATTCATAATTCAGGTTTTTTGCATAAAGGCAGACATTGTTGAAAAAATGACTTGCAAATATTGTTCTATAAAACCTTCTGAAGTCTCATGTATAGGAATAATGGAAAAAATGTTACAAATGTCTTGTTTTTTAAATATAAATTTACTTATTCTTAATTTAGATTATTTAAATTATTTGAAAATATCCATATTGTTTAGTGTATTTTTATTTTCTTTGACTAAAATTAAGTGGAAATATAGCCGTCGATGTATGTAAATATATCCGTCAAATAGTATAATAAAGTATTTTTGTTATTCTTACTTGGTATTTTGCAGTCATCTGACCTTCCCTCGCAATATTTTTTACCCCTTTCAGGGCAGTTTGAGTGCGCCTGCAACAAGAACCTTCTGGGCAAACGCTGCGAGGTGGGGCGGTGGTGCGGGGAGGGGGCTCCTGCCTACACGGGGGGTTGTGTGAGGAGGGGGACGCGGGACCCACCTGCCGGTGTCACGGATACTATGGACCACTCTGCGAAGTAAGATTTACATTTATCTGTTGTGTAAAATAGATGCAAATGTCTAGAAATCATCATCATCATACCATATCCGCTCCCTGTGTGGAGCATATGGAATCCACAAACTGCCTCCAGGCCAAGCGATCGGCCGCCAGCTCCCGTGCATCCTCCCAAGTCAAGTCCACGTCCCGCAGCTCTGACGCAAACTGCCGACGAATTGTCAACAGTGGACGACCAGGACGCCGAGAACCTGATGCCTTGTAAAATAGGCAAGCATGGTTAAGGCTCTCGGGAGGCATACGTAGTATATGGCCTAGCCAGCCGAAACGCCCTCGCCGGATGACAGTAGATACCAAGGGTTGCTGTGTCCGTTGCCTCACCTCTGTGTTCCTTACAAAGTCAAACCACCGCACACCTAAAATTCTTCTAAGACACCTATTCTCAAAACTTAGTATTCTGCTGTCTTGGGCCCTAGTTAGGTGCCACGATTCGCAGCCATAGAGAAGAACAGGTGTGATGCAGGAGTTATAAAGGCGGCATTTTGTTTTAACCGAGTAAATATCCGATCTCCAGACAGCTTTCATACTGTTGAATGCGGCGCCCGCTACTCCAAGCCGCACTCCCAGTTCTTTCTGAACTCTGCCGTTTTCTGTCATGTACGCTCCCAAGTATTTGAAGCTCTCGACCCTTTCGATGACTTGTCCCGACAGAGCCAGGGGGATCTGGGCATCTTGACACGAGCTGTTACACATGACATGGGTTTTACCATATATAACTAATTAAAGTTAAATAAAAAATACTTGGTACACTTCCACATTTATTTATTTTGACCAGTTAGCGCTTTCACCCTGTAACGGGCATCTTTAGACTGGTAACATGTTGTACAAGACAAAAGTATAAATAGCGGTTTTTACAAAATAAATTTAGATACTATAGTATGGCCGTTGAAAGAATGCGTTCCTGACACTTCGCGATTGAACTGACGACGTAACTTTGTAATGGTGTTGCAGTTACGATAAAAATATTTTTTTTTGGTTGTTTACCGTTTTAACAATTGATGAGCATTAAAAGAACATTATTATATCAATAATCAATGAATGTTATAATTTTGGGCCAAACTGAGTGTCAAATAACTTGGTAAACAATATTTTACGATATTACAAGATTAACGATATTACAAGGTTATGTCAGCGCTTTATATTTGTAGTGCTGCGCTAACAATAACAGTAATAAAAAAGTATCGTAATCTGTTCTTATACAGTTATACTTTATAAAATAATACGTTTTGTTTTTCTTTTTAAGAATTTGAAAATAATGGACTATAAGATAGCTTTTATTAAATATAAAAATAAAAGTACAGATTGTAACTTTGTAGCAGAGAATAAATAAAACAATTTTATTATATTAAAATTACCTTTTTTGGTTTCCACTTAAATAACTAAAATATAAATTTTAAATGATTCCGCCAATCTAAAACGCAAAAAAATCTTAAAAATAACGCGGCGGTTCATTTTGGAGGAACGGTAACTAACTCAGTGTTATGTTGTGCCCATCACTAGTCGTGACTAACTGATAGGTGTCAGGAACGCATTCTCTGAACGGCCGAACTATAAACACATGAGTTGGAAAAAGACAATATGAGAGAAAGAAGAGACGAAATACAAAAACATGTGTTAAATGGCAGTAATGTAACAAAGTAGGTAATGGGGAACTGGAGGGATAAGTTTTATTATATTGCACAAGGCAAAAACAATTTTGTATAAGAAATATATAAAAACCAAAAATGTACCAAAAGTTAAAGAGAGTCAGTATGAGATAAAATGAGACATAATACTGCCATTCAACATAGTTTTTGTATTTTGTATACTTTTGTCTTGTACAACATGTTACCAGTCTGAAGATGCCCGTTACAGGGTGAAAGCGCTAACTGGTCAAAATAAATAAAAGTGTAAGTGTACCAAGTATTTTTTATTTAACTTTAATTAGTTATATATTAATAATTTAATTATTACCACTATTATTATTAAATGTACAAAATTTAAAAGAATTATTCATGTGATTTGTTATATTTTTAGTTTGACGTGGATGAATGCAAGGGTGATCCATGCTTAAACGGCGCAACTTGCATCAATGAACCTGGAAGTTTTAGATGCGTCTGTCCTCCAGATAAAACTGGTAAACAAGCAAATCTAATGATATTCAAATGATTGTATAATTTTTACCAATATCTCGCTTACATTCAACCACTTAATTTCAGGCATGCACTGCGGGAATCCACTCCACTCGGATGCTGTGACATCCGGGGTGTATGACCTCATCAGTAAAGACAGGATAATTTGGTTATTGGAGCTATTGGTGGAACATTAGTTCTTGTTATGATGTGTGGAGTGATAATTGGTTGCCAGAAGAGACAGTGTCGGATGCCACCTGATGCCAAACCACATACACTCAATTCTAATATAAAACAACAAGAAATGCAAATCATCAAGGTATCAGTTTTCACTATTATAAACAAAAAACAGACCCCTTAACATATTGGCTAAACAAAAACCAATGTGATGGAATTTTAGTAGTTTTATTCAGACTTTGGATACAAGGCTCTGTGACGGATAACATTAAATAAAAACATATTTTAAAGGTGAAAAAAAAACACTTTTTCCTAGGCCAACAGATACAAATTACTAACTATAGTCTTTTAAATATAGCGTGATTAAAATTATAGCTCGTCATGTTAGAATTACTAACTATGAATCAAGTTTGATATAGACTTGGTTCAAACAAAAACTACCATTAAGTGACATCTAACAAGTGATTTACATTAATAAACCAAAAGTCATCTTCATAACTGGCATGTTGATATATTTTTTAAATAAACTGCTTCACATAATATTAACCAACATAGTATAATTAGGTATATAAAATTAGTTTTAAATAATATGAAACAAAAATAATTTATACAGTTTGACGGCTGTCATTCTAATCAAGCTATAACAGGGTAGAGTTGTTTCAGAAATATTATATTCAAATGTCAAAATATTTTTTTCTCCAAATGTAAAGGGTACGTCTTTTTGATAGTCATTGATAAGTGATATCAGTAATTTTTGTTCTAGCCGCGAGGATCGAAAATGTCTAATTTAGAGGTTCAATGCAGCGTTATGGGAAGCGTTATAGGAGAACGTCCCGTATCATACACCCCTGTTAGTACGTCACATGACCCGCAAGTTATTCTCAACAACATGGACATTCTGCGCAACTATGGCTCTGCAGGTAAAAACATTTAGATTAATGCTATGGGCTCAGTATAGATGTACTGTTATCCCATGAAAAGTCATGCGAACATTATAATATCAAATCACTATCAATTGTCTAGTATTATGTGAAATAAAAGAAATTTTATTTTTAATCTGAGATGAGGTAGAATTTTTTCAAATTCAGGAATATGGATATTCGAGCGTTTACAGGGCTTATGACCAGCCAATGACAGGTCATAGTCATAAGCCCTGTAAACGCTCGAATATTCATATTCCGGGGATACTTCACAAAGCGTGGTAATTTTTATGAGGACTAGTCTATGGTAAAACCATAGTATTATAGGTTATGAAATTAATACAGTAGGTTAAGATAGGTTGGGTTTAATAAAATAATTTAAATCAAATAGCTATTTAAAAGCAATATCCTTTATAATAGGTTATGAAATTTATACATTAGGTTAAGATAGGTTGGGTTTAATAAAATAATTTAAAATCAAATAGCTATTTAAAAGCGAAATTTATACAGTAGGTTAAGATTTTTAAATCCAACCAATCACAGCTTTGCCCATTTCTATGCTGTACCTCTATAATCCAGAAAGTAAAAACTTTTGTGGAATTTTGACAGCTTTACCACGCTTTGTGAAGTATCCCCCATATTCCTGAATTAGAAAAAATTCTACCTCATCTCTGTAGGGATATAAAAAAATTTAAAAAAATGCCTACTCCAATCTTAGGATAAAATCCAGATTTGGGTACAAGTATTTAAACACGCCCAAAATGTTGTAAAAGAATTTTTCTTTTTATTTGTAATTTAATTCCACTTTTTTGCAGGCGATGATTTGGAAAACATTCCGCCCGACTACCGCCGAAATCTCAACAGAGAGCCGAGCGCAACTAACAGCGGTTCGTGTGGAGAAATGGATACTCTTCATAAACCAAGCTGGTCTGATCAAATGCATGTTCAAACATTTCATGATAATAGGATTAATAATGGTACGATATTTTCTTTCTATTCAATTTAATAATCAATAAGAATGTCTATTCAGAGTTACTGTATTTTACGAAATTGCCACCTTATCTTAGACAAAGTGTCGCTTGTCTATAATGTCTAACCATCCTAATTATGTACGAGTATTTAAATGGCAATATGAAACTTCAACTTTTATGGTTCCAGATTTGACCCGGAGATTAAACAAAGAAGACAATATCATTAGTCCACCTAAAGGTAATCTTTATTCCAGTCTTGTGTAAAAAATATTTTCCATTACCATTATACTGTAGCTAAATATTAGTGCATTTTGAATAATTGTCTAATTTACCTCTTAAAATGTATTCTTTTAATTCCAGGATATCATTGGGATTGTTCAGATTGGTGTACCAACGTCGGTGTGGGGGCTCCACTCAGCAACATAGTAGAAATCCCAGAAGTGAAGTGCCTGACTCCTCAAGCTACCACAGTAACGATAGTACCGACTATTCGCAGAATGCCCCGGTACAAGTCACCACTGAAGTTCTACCTCCGCCAAACATTCCATTTGACGAGCCCACGTCGTGTAGTTCATATCATGATGAGAAAGAACAGACTGATGATGATTACGATGTTAATAGAGGTAACAAAATTAAAACAATTAATAAAATACCTAATATCCATAAAAATAAGGATTTTCTTTTACTGGACTCTTTTTTTTAATAACACAATGGATAGGTTCTACGCAACTCTGTAAAAGCACAATAGATAGGTTCTACGCAACTCTGTAAAAACACAATGGATAGGTTCTGCGCAACTCTGTAAAAACACAATGGATAGGTTCTGCGCAACTTTGTAAAAAACTTCAATGGATAGGCTCTACGCAACTCTGTAAAAACACAATCGATATGTTCTGCGCAACTATGTAAAAACACAATAGATAGGTTCTACGCAACTCTGTAAAAACACAATGGATATGTTCTGCGCAACTATGTAAAAACACAATAGATAGGATCTACGCAACTCTGTAAAAAATGTGTTGAAAGTATACTTAAATTTAAAAATTAACAATGCATAAGACCTCATTTGTATAGTCTATAGGCCCATTGAGAGATTTTTGGTCAGTAATTTAAATAAATACAAATCTGTACCTTAGAAGCAAAGGACATCATGTCCATTTTGATAATTTTTCAGGGCAGAAAAACGATTTGATTTAGTATAAAATTAAGTAGATATTATAGTGCTGTATTATAGTATACACTTCTATCTCCATTATTCTTTTGAGCTGGAGATAGTGCAGTATACCTCTAAACAAAGGGAAAAAGTACAAAAGTTCTGCATTGAAAAGTCGTTTTTGGTATAAATGGACATGATATCCTATATTTCTCTGGTACAGAAATGAAACCATGCGCTTTTTCTCTGAATTTATCTAATCTTTTGTGTAAAATAACACAAATTTAATAAATCATTTTTTCAGGTGGAAATTATTTGCTTCACCCGAACACATACTTGCCATGCTTTACATACAGCTCCACAGATGGGGAAGTAGAAGTAGAACCGGAGAATGATGCTGATGAGGAAGCGGGAGTAGAGTCATATGGATTTCCTTCCACACGACGGAGACAGAATTACAAAGATAGTGAAATTGGATCAGTCATCACTATGCTAGGTAATGCCTATTTTCTAACCTTTTCATGCTAATGTTTAATGTACAAAAACCAAACTCCAATACCATAAAATTACTAAATATGAAGGCATAAGGATTATTTCAATAGGTAATTGGAACTAGGCCTACTATCGCCTCACTTGTTTGAAACATTTATTCTTATTTAAACTACATAATACACTAAAACTATGTTTTATGTTACAGATGGAACGGAACTCACTTCTAGGTGCTTCTGCAAGTGATGTGTCAGTGAATGTTTGTGAAATAGAGGACTCAGATAATGACTATGATAAGAACAATTCCAAGAAATGCAAATGGAAAACTAATTCTCCTCATCACTCACAAGTGTGACAAAGGGTGTTTGCCTCTAATATTTCAGAGGCCTCCGTAAACTCCACTGTTGAAAATACTAGAAAAATTATCAATTATGAAAAAACTATAAAGTCTTTTAGACCAGCATATTTAAGGATTTGGTTAGTGTAAAAATATATGAAATGTAACAAGTAAAACTAAAATAAACCTTAAAAATAACAATCGATTCTAAAAGATTTTAAAGAGTACCTATCTATCTGTATTCTGTTGGGGGGAGGTATAAATTCACGTGATTCAAAATAATCACTTAACTCTAGAAGCCTTATCTACGCTTCCAAACAGGTGTTCACTATTCACTATTACTTAACACTTATTAAAGTCTACTCAATAGCCGACGGCATAGTTAGCCCAAAGTATTTTTAAAACTCAATTGTTAGAAAAAGACCATTTTATTTATTTGATTGCATATAAACATTTAAAGTTTTTTATTCCTGCATTTGTACTTTTGAATAATATAAAAATGGGTTAAATTATTTTCATACAACTTGAAATCCCATCCAAAAATGGGGACATTATACAGGGTGTAACTCAAACTAGTACAAACCGAAAACTGGTGAATCTACACCGTATTTGGAGACGATTCTGTTATATGATTTTAATCTAAGCTTAAAAAAAAAAAAATTCGCGTAAAAGTTTTCGTAAGTACGGCAATTAAGTAGAATTGCTAAAATTCTTATTAAAACGCGTTTATTATTATTTTGTTTTCTTTATGGATAGTATTTATTCGACTAAATAAATGATATTTGATAGCGATTTGCTAAAATTTATCGAAAAAAAATCTACTTCGAACTCAATTTTCTCGAAAACTAAGGGTCAAATAAAAAAAATTTACTGCACAAAATCGACTCCAAATATTATGTTGATTCACTAATTTCCCGCTTGTACATCGAGTTTTGTTACACCTGTATAGGTATGGTAGTCTACTGTAAAAGGCCGTCCTTTAAAATACAGATATGTACAACTCTCATATTACTTTTGAAATAGATAAGTCTTCTGGGGTTAAGTATTTAGGTATCAATGAATGAAAGTTTGGGCAGTAAATGTAAATTAATTTTTGATGCCTTAAAATACTTCAAATCGAATAGTGTGAGTTTCTAGTTTATATTTTCTACCAATCCAAGGATATTGAATTCTTTCATCTTCTCTTGAGAGAACTTTTGGATTGAATGATAATAGTAAATAACAGGATACGCTTTCCCTCGTGTAAATATTAAGTCTACCCATAAAAATATTTTTTTATAATTTTCGGACAACTCTCATGTCCGGTAAAATGGTGCTCAAAATCATAGTATCATATCAAACATCATAATCGTAAAACAAAAAACATTTTCATATTGTGATATTATTTTTAACATTATTTTAAGTGGTTCTTGTAAAGAAATACAGCGACGAATTATGAAAAGTATAATTTTTCTTTTTTACCTGTATCTGAAAAAATCTTTTCACCCGTATTCAATAAAATTTCTGACTGCACAGCAACTATGTAAATTGTAATATTTTGTAAAAAATGTAATATAATAAAAATAATATTTCTGACACAATGCATTTTTATTTTACAATGCGTTTTGGCATTCCAACTCTGAATTTTTTTTAACAAAATATGATTCTGTTCAATAGTAAGTAATAATGCAAATAAAAATATTAAAAAATCTTAATTCTGTGTATATTTCGTGACATGTCATGTCATGTGTAACAGCTCGTGTCAAGATGCCCAGATCCCCCTGGCTTTGTCGGGACAAGTCATCGAAAGGGTCGAGAGCTTCAAATACCTGGGAGCGTACATGACAGAAAACGGCAGAGTTCAGAAAGAACTGGGAGTACGGCTTGGAGTAGCAGGCGCCGCATTCAACAGTATGAAAGCTGTCTGGAGATCGGATATTTACTTGGTTAAAACAAAATTCCGCCTTTATAACTCATGCATCACACCTGTTCTCCTCTATGGCTGCGAATCGTGGCACCTAACCAGGGCCCAAGACAGCAGACTTCTGAGTTTTGAGAGTAGGTGTCTTAGAAGAATTTTAGGTTGCGGTGGTTTGACTTTGTAAGGAACACAGAAGTGAGGCAACGGACACAGCAACCCTTGGTATCTACTGTCATCCCGCAAAGGCATTTCGGCTGGCTAGGCCATATACTACGTGCGCCTCACGAGAGCCTTAACCATGCTTGCCTATTTTACAAGGCATCAGGTTCTCGGCGTCCTGGTCGTCCATTGTTGACAATACGTCGGCAGTTTACGTCAGAGCTGCGGGACGTGGATTTGACTTGGGAGGATGCACGCGAGCTAGCGGCCGATCGCTTGGCCTGGGGGCAGTTTGTGGATTCCATATGCTACACATAGGGGAGCGGATATGGTATGATGATGATGATATTTCATGAAATTTTCCTTCTAGTGTGGTCAGTTCAGTTTCAGGTAAGTCAAAGTATCAGTTTTTAATTTAAGTTTTTTTTATAAGTGTTTTTTTGTTTGTATGTTATTTTCGTTTTAGGAGAGAAAATAATATTTTTTAAATACTACGCTTAATTTTTTAAAACTCGATCAGAGGTAAATCAGAGCCTGATCTGATTCTGATCAGAGTTTATTGCCCACAGATTAATTAGTTTCAAATATTGACTTATAACAGACTAACTATTCAGAAGAACTAAAAAACTGGTTGTTTCTTTCCTATTTAGCGTCGCTCGGACGTAACGACAAAACAGATACTAGATTATAGATACTTAAACAAGTGCATTGGAAATCTGAACCCTGCAAACTAACAGCATGACACTGGCAACAAAATGAGGAACTTGGAACATAAGAACTGTAGGTACTACAATAAATACATGATTATGGACACTCGCTGGAAGGTATGTAGATGTCTTTGCTAATTATTACATAGGTACTAGCAGTAAAATATTATTATTTGCAGTCAAAAATTGTGAAGTTTGAAGAACGCATGTGGTTGCAATCACATTTATAAGCTGCTATATGAGCATACCTCACTAGGTGACTCACAGATTATATACAGGTGACTCACGGCCGCTTCCAATACAAACATATTCCTTGATTTTCTCCCTGGAATTTAACATTACAGCTATGTTTTTTTAACACATTTTAGATATATCCGACTAGATCCGTGTTTGCATTGTCTTATTTTAAAAATATTTAAAAAAAAAAAGATGTGAAAAAAGTATTACTCTAATGTTAAATTCCAGGGTGAAAATCAAGGAATACGTTTGTATGGGAAAGCGGCCGCAAGTCGCGAGGTGTGGCATGCTCTTAACTAGCATGAATTTTTTTTCACCAACTGTCACTTATGTAGTTTGCCACTTAAAATATAAAAATTCGATATGTCAAAAAAATCTTAATTGAATTTGACAAAAAATCCTAAAAATAACATTCCTACCTACCTAGGACTCCATGGAGAACTCGGATGAGCTGGTCGAGATCACAAAAACCATGGCCTGTGTATCAGCCGAGGAATACCCCATCCCGTTGGACAGAAGGCCCCCAGATTCGAGATCCCAGTTACCAGGAAATGGAAGACGCCATCAATAAGTACATGGAATCTTATACATGGTAAACATTTTTATTATCGACATGAAACGGTAATAAACTGTTATCACCATTGATTCAGGCGTTGGGAACATACTAAAACTCTGTACCTACCGTGTTTACTTTTGAAGATTATGAAATGTAAAATTTTATTTTCCATGGCATTTTCAGTAAAAAAATGCAATGGTTTAAAAATTATCAGTTCCATCAACAAAATTATCTATGGCATTTTCAGTAATTATGCAATTCTTCAAAATTTGTAACTTGTGATATTCGAATTACTGCAATGGCATTTAATTGAGTTGTATACGTGTTTCTTGTTCGCATTCATCCATGATTTGTTCGCAAAAGTGCTTGAGTATTACGATTACCTTGTCATCATATTCATTTCCACCTTATAGATATTATTAGTTAAAGCTCATTAATTGTATTGAATTAATTAATATAATCTTGTCTTAAATTTCATGTCTTAATTATTGTCAATCTATTTCTCTTCACTCATTTTTTGAATTTATAATAAGCCTTTCCGTTTTGAGTATATTGAAATGTTCATTAATAATGGTTTTTTTCTATTATTATTTCTAGACATGGCAAGATATAAAAAAATAAGGCGAAGTCCAGAGGTAGCCATCAGGAGAGCAAAATACCACTGTCTGAAGACCCGCCACCAAAAAACCTCGGCGGCATCATTGCATTAATAAACCATAAACCAAACCAGTATGTCTGGCCACGAGGATATTGAAGTGGATGAAATTGTTGAAATTAAATGGTTCAGGTGGAGCCACCCCAACGTCAGCCACTCCAGCGTTCTCTTTACCCTATTTATGTTTGATTTATATCATTTTTATTGACATCACTTGGTGGAATTCCATGATTAAATTATTGATATATAACTAATGAAAGTTAAATAAAAAATACTTGGTACATTTCCACTTTTATTTATTTTGACCAGTTAGCGCTTTCACCCTGTAGTAACGGGCATCTTCAGATTATTTATGTTTTCTGGTAATATCAATTTAAGTAATTTTTCATTTGATTTTTCAAACATATGGCCCTAGTAACAATTTGATCAGAAAAGGAAAATTTCAAAAATGTGTAACAAAGGTGTGTTGAAAAGATTTTATTTATGTATTTACTAAATACATACAATAAACATGTATAAAAAAAGGTTACAAAATCATTTATCAAACAAAAAAGACAAAAATAATAAGCTAAGCACTAATCTACTTAAGATAAAGGATAGTCTTGTAGAAAAATAATAAATTAATATACACAAGGATTGGCATATGCGATCGTGGAAAAAAATCCACCAAAGTAGGAAAAGCATATTAATTTATAATATAAATTATTAATACTTAATGAAATAAAATCACGACAAATCAAAGTCTTTGATATGACACTATAATTCTGAGCACCAATATTTGTGGAACATCATGATTTCCAATGTCCCGTCTATCTTAATACAATGCTTATAATTTATTATACTATTATTCGTAGATGTTGATAGCCGAACATAGTCCATTTTATTATGTACAATTGGGTCAAGAGGCTGTTTCGTCCCTTACTACTTGGAATTAGGAAAAATATTATTTATTACATCCAACACTTAATACTTTCAGGTCTACATATTTACACACAAAAATTGCAATCATGAAAACAAATTCATTTTTTCAATACAAAAAAAATATTTTTGTAACACTTAATTTACAAAAATACAAGGTATGTGTCTACCTACCTATCTAAATTAGGACATTTACAAAACAGAAACTGAATTTTGACCTGAAAGAGTCAGAATTACTTTCTCGGTAACACGGGTGATATTTACATCGTTATACCACATAAATTTGTTTAAGGCAACTGGCACTGCTAACTTTCTACAGTTTTGACACATTTGGTTTCGGCCGGTACTTAGCACTTCACTTTACACCACTTGTCGCGACACTTGAGCTTCTGTGGCCCCTCTGAGTCTAGAGGCTATTGTCCTGTGTCACACTGAAGTGTGTTGTACACCGTTATTACTTGTCCAATTGTCACTCGGTTTACTTGCGTCGTATTCATTCTCAGATTCTTCTATTTTCACACACGTTGGATGATATGTTTCCCATATAGATCCACCACCTAACAGGGAGGTATTTTCTTCTGAAAAGGAAGTGAAAAGAAGATTATTATTTAGTCTCTTCATAAACAAACTTAATAGGGTCATTTATATATACATACATATAAGGAGCACTTGTAAGAAAAAATACAAACTTTTCATTACAGTGATAATGTAAATTGTTTGTAATGAGATTAGTCTAAAGAATAGTGTGAATTACGTACCAAACATGATGATGGAGTTGATATCCTCATCCTTACAGTTCTGTCTCCTTCGAGCTGATGGGAAGCCATATGATTCCACTGCGGTCCCCCCATCTGTGTCCTGATCGGCTGCCGTTTCTCCCTCGGAGCTGTGCACGTAGCGGGGCAGATATATATATTCGGTGGATCAGAAATCTCCTCCCTGGGAACACAATTATACAAATTAGCACTTTCAATCAACAATCCTTCAAACATGCTTATTCTTCAACAAATTCTGTGGATAGCCAAACCCAAACAAACCTAGTTAGATCATTTAGAAACTGTGCAGACAGATGCTGATATGTGATTTACTGCAGGGAAACAATATTTAAGAAAGAAAAAAGGGAAAATATAAAAATCTAGGTCTTTTAAGACACACATTCTTTTCATCTGTTATGGGCTTTTTATAAAAATACAAAATATTATGTAAAAAAAAAAAAAACTTCCACTAATACTTAGTAAATAGAAATAAATTAAGCATTACTCGTAAAACAGTATAGGTGCCTACTTGTATTTATGAAAATGTTGTGCATTTTTAGAATAGGTATTAATCATATTATCTTGAAAAATTACAGTGCAAATTTGTGTGATAGAAAATTAAGAATGTTATATCAGGGGTATGCATACATACTGGTCACTTGAACTAGTATTTATTATGAATTCATATCAGAAACTAACATTTCGATTTGGTGATGAAATCAGTTAAGCCCATGCTTCTGTGTTTGTTTTAATTATTTTAAACAAATACTTTTATAGAGTAGAAAAGTTTCAATGCGTGAAGAGTTTTTTTTTAGAAAAATAACATTAACTTACACAGTTAAGGGTCATTTTGGGAAACGCAATTTTTTTTTCTTCATGTAAATCTATCAAACCATGCATAGGAAAGGTTATTACTAAAAAAACATAGCATGTATTTTAGTCTTCACAATATGCACTTCTCAATAATGAAGAAATGCATAATTAAAATTTTAGTATTTGGGTTGGGTTATGTTTGTTTGAAGACAGCAACACGCATTCTCGCTACAAGCGTACTTACGGAATGTACCCATCACCAAGATTATCAGATGAATGAGGAAGTATCTTCAAACCATTATCTATAGAGAAAATTTCAAGCTCAGCTTTTATGGTAGGTAAAAAATCTAGTATGAGTGAAAAATATAACAATAATCACAAAAAATACCTAAAAAATATCCATAAAATTAAATGCATAAATGATGTATTTTTAATCCTTTGTGTATTGAATATTGTTCATTACTGAACTTAGTGAAAATTTTTATTTTATTTTCTAAATAAACATAGATGTATATTATTTATAACGCGCAGGTATAAATTATTATTTTTTGTTTGAACGGAGTTATGAATTTAAAAACAATATTGAATTAATGTTTTAATAAAATATGCATAGCGTCTATATTTTGTGCCACTCAAATGTATACATAAAATATTTTGCAACTACATAACAATTTACATATTTTATACATTTACTTGTAAAACTTAGGTTTTTAATATGTAAAAAAAAAACTGATATCATGAAATTCCTTTAAATCGTCATGAACAGACCCTTGAAAATATAATTGTCAGCATTAATACTGACAGTCTGGTCGGCCTACCTATAGTAAATACAATAATACTATTTAGTCAAAAATAACTAAATTAAATACCTTCATTAAAGTTGTACACATCATCAGTGTTATCTCCCTCATCCTCGTCAGCCAAATAAGAAGATTCCTCTTCATTCAGTGGGGCCATATCATTACTGGTGGCTCCTGGTTCGTGACCAGTTAGAGTCTGTCCACCAGCTCTAGACATGGGACGGTCGTGACGAGACTCGTTGCTCTCGTTACTGTGGAAACTAGACGAGTCGGGAACTTCACTCCCGGGGACTTCCGTTATATTTGACGTCATGGGAGCAGCTCCTGGTGTATTGATCCAATCAGAACAGTCCCAGTGATAGCCTTTAAAAAATGGGAACATATTTATTTTTCTTAAGTTTACACAATATTGCAAGACCTCGGATCTATTCTGATGGATTCCTGTTAGAGAAATCTTGCCTTTCAAGTTATTTCATAGAATTCATCACATAGACACCATAAATACATGTTTAAAAAATTCAGCTACCGTAATAAAATTGCGAAGTTTCTTCTCTGGAACTTATTATTTGATACTCTGTAAGAAGAACTATGAAATCAAATGTAACATTTCCCATCTTGAATAACAGTTGTTTACCTTTAAATATTTTAAAGGTTTTCTGTTTAGATGAGGTATACTAACTACCACATGAAAGAAGTCTACTAATTTTACTACAAACTCTTCAATAAATAATTAGAGGATCATAATTTCTAAAATTAGAAAATACTAAGTGCCTTTTCAATTACTGCACCTTCCAAGAATTGCTGACTACTACTACTACTACTCTCCTTATCCGCACCCAATGGTGCATAGGGCACTGCATTGGTATACCAAGCTCAGTGAATCTTGATCATTTGTTACATGAAGGCAGGATGATCAGTCATATGCTTCAGCGCCAGTTTAAGGTATCACATATGAAATATTTTTATGTGAAAATCACATTAAATAAACATTTTATACTGACCTCCATCGGGAATCGAACCCGCGACCTCGGACAAAGCTAATTGCAAACTAAGCTTAGGAAAACACTAATGTAACTAGTGAACACATTACTTAAAACTAGTATGCGGAAAAAGTATTTTAGTGATGCTTATGAATGTTTGTATTTATAATTTTTATATTAACAAAATGTGTCTAGGATGATAAATTAAAATGAAGTTCATGGGCAAACTTGATGAAATAATGATTGTAAATGCAGTGTGATTAGTATAGAAGTGTAGCAATTAATGTAATGATATCAGTATAATTAATATGGAAACATGTTGCAATAGACTAACCACCAAGCATCCTAGGGTCCTGAACTATTCTACCTGCTAGCGTACCTCTCTGTGGACTGGTCACGGGCTCCACTCTACTCATCTTGCCTTTCAAATCTGAAACAAATACAATCATAAATTCAACAGAATTCATCTTATGAAAATTACAATCTATGAGGAATTATTGTTAGAGCTTCATAGCGGATTTCGTGTACCTACATCGATAGCAATGATAGTTTTTTGTAAAAATAAGCTGAATATTCAGGATACATATAAAAAAAAATATACACAAAAGTAACAACAAAACTGCGTATTGAAATCAATCATTCTAACAGTCAATCCACTTTATATCTGCAAGACAAGTTGTAGTCTAAGCTTCTATTAATAAATATTTAAGTAAAATCCATTTATTTTAAAAATTATTGTACGATAATCATTAAAAATAAAAACCTACGCTTTTGGGGAGATATTTCTTCAAAACAGCACTTAAAAATATGAAGCATGCTTAGGAGAGTATAAATTAGGTACCATTTTTAATTCTATTATCCTGGAAAGACTGGAGATGCATCTGATCAGACCAAGAAGGTTTGTGAAGTGAATCTGTATCGCCCGAGTAGTTTTGTCCGGATCACAGTTCACCTTCTTATAGTAGTCGAGAGGGATGGTTTCCAGGTCATCTCCTAAAAAAACATCAATACAAATTATGAAACTGTATACGCATAAAATAATAATTGAGTTCCTATAATTTCTTTGAGAATAACAGCGTTATGTCAAAAGGTATGTTCTGAGATGGACTGTCAAACATTTTTTTAAGGCCATAGTAAAAAGTTTTACTCACCTTAAAGTGTGTAGTGCCATTTGTATTTGAGATATACAATAATATTTGGTTGGGACACAATACGAAGAGGTTTATTGAAAAACAGTATTAATATGATAACGCTGTTTTTCCATGTAGGGGCTCAATTATACAAGTACCAACCTGCCGATCCATAGCTACGCAATGTATCCAGATTATTCATAACCATGTGGGGTTGTGTATGATGGTCGGAGGTTGCAGGAGCATAAGACGCTGGGCGCTCGGCTCCCACGCCACCTCCAACGCCTCGCTGTACTTCCAAATTCGATAGTTTCTACAGAAAGAAGGTAAAAATGTTGAGATGACTCGTAATGTAGCTTCAAAATACATTATATTTAGATAGGTATTCATTATTACCTATAAGTTGGAAATATATTATATAGTTGAGTTACAAAAATGTTCAACATGATACTTTTACTGGGAGCAGTATTATTACATTTGTGTAATAGTTACTAGGAATTAACTATTCATCCCTACGTTTTTTTTTTTCTATTTAACCATTCTTACAAAATTATGTAAATTGTGGCCAAAACCGAGGTATTTACTTCACAATATTGGATAAATTATTTTCTATTTACATGTTTCTGCACTGGTACACCAAGTGCAGAGTATCTTGTGCATTATATGCTTCACAGCCAGTCCAAGATATCACATATGAAATCTTTTTATGCAAAAAACTGCATTTAAACAAATATTTCAAATTGTCTCAGTTGGAGATTGAACATGTGACCCAACACGCTAATCACTATATCACAAGGCGGATATTACTTACAGACACTTGGCCTTTAAAGATACAACTCAGAGATGTAAGAAAATGAACAAACCTTGATCACTGGCATATTCATAGAGTTGAGAACAGGCTTTGGGTCGGAGTGATTCCTCTTCCTCTTTACCCGGAAGATAACAGTAAAACATACGCTGAACAGCACCACAACAAAAGCTATTGCTCCAATAACAAAATACCAAAACTTGTCATTCCAAAACATTTCTCCAGAAGTAATTGCATCCGAATGTAATGGATTACCACAGTGCATCCCTAGAAAATACATTCATGTGAAAACAATGACAATTTCAAATTAAAATAAAAGTATTTTGAATTTATTCGCTGGCTATTCAAACAAATCTGTTCACAGCGTTTTTGGAGGGAGTAGTTATCAAATTTTTTAGTTGAAAGATTTCTCATGTTTTTACACATAAAATAACAGTGTACCAACACTGTATTGGAATACTTATTATCGACCAATCGAAAGCTAACTATACTGCAACAATTTACTTATTTTGTAATTATATACCTGTCTTGTCAGGAGGACAGACACATCGGAAACTTCCCGGTTCATTTATACATGTTGCTCCATTAAGGCACGGATCTCCTTTGCATTCATTGATGTCCAACTAAAAATAAATTGAAACAAAGGTTAAATGACAGTTTGAAGGCTGTTTGTGGAATCTATACGCTCTACACGGGAGTGGCAATGAATAGATGACTACAGATAATAAGCTTCCTTACCTCACAGATGGGGCCGTAGTATCCGTGACACCGGCAGGTAGGTCCGGTGTCCCCCTCCTCACACAACCCCCCGTGAAGGCAGGTGCCCCCCTCCCCGCACCACCGCCCCACCTCACAGCGTCGGCCACGCAGACCTCCTCCGCATCGACACTCGAACTCTCCTTTGAAAGAATGTCAATAGTATTAGATACACTCGTATGGAACCGAATCACAAATAGTAATTAGTAGTATCAACATTTTTTAGGTAGGTACCTAAATAATAAGTAAAAAATCAAATGTATTGCAACACCAGAAATGTCAAACAATAGTTTTGGCAATATACACCGACCACTGTTTTGCTACATGTGAAATCTATAGTTATAGGTTATAATTCAATGTTCCTAACTAAATCCATTGATAGATGTTTCCTGCACTGTTGGCTGATGCAGGAGTAAATTCATTGAATTTTAATTTACCCAAAAAACACTAGAGATATTATAATAAGTGAGTGAAAGTCCACGTACGTACTTGATTATTTAAGAAATTTTGACTGTCATGTAATTATTTTTGGAAAATTACCTCCGGGTAAAGGCATGCATTTCCCTCCATAGAGGCACGGCTGGGAGGCACAGGGGTCAGTATCCAGCTCACAATGGATACCAGTAAATCTGTCATGGCACATGCACTCGTAATCATCCTCGTCTCTTTCTTCCAAAGTGTTTTGCAAGTCCCTACATGTGCCACCTGGAGAGAAAATAATCAAAAAATTCAAAAACAGAACATAATATAAATAAAATTCAAATTAAAATTTGTGCGAGGTAAGTAGGTACTTTTCGGTGGGTACCTACAAGACTCACAATGAGCACAAAAGTAAAGATTGTTAGATAGTGAATTTCAGCAGCAGTATCAGATCAACTGAAATGTATACTAAACATACAAGGTAACAGACTAACCATTTTCACACGGCAGACTACCACAAGGTCCTGGTACAGCAAGTGTGGAGGGGGCAGCTCCTCTCTACATTAGCCAAACGTTTTTGCATTATGGCTCCAACTGATCCACCAGTCTGTAGAGGCACTACCTCTCCTGATATCTTAATCTCGCCCAAACAGCCGACAAAACCACGGTATACGTCTTCTAAACCTGAAACATAAAAAAATATTTATTTCTCTACATTAAAAAAATCTGTACCTATTTTTATAAAAAAATATCCATGAAACACATAAAAAACTAATATTTTATTATATCTTAACAAAAATGTACCTAGAATTGTTGGGTTCTGTCGTACTTCTGCTCCAATGAATAGATCATCAGAATAGAGGTTGAGAATGCCATTAGCACCAGGAGCGGAACCGTGAGCAACATTTTTCCCATCAACAGTAAGTTTAGCACTTGCTCCATCACGCTGCAGACGAATCTCATGCCAGCGACCATCAGATACTCTCGCTGAAGCTACACGTACTATTCCTTCTCCAGATCCCAGCTCTAAGCGATATTGCACTATTCCATTAACAATCTAAAAAGCAAAATACAATAAATACTTTACAAACTTCTTAGCTTATCTGATATAAAATAAAGTGAAACTATTAGAACTAGTCCTTTACCTCTAATACATTATAATCTATTTTTCCTGCTGCATACATAAGATTTCCAGAAGGATTTACAGTTCTTAGTCGCATAGAAAGTGTCAACTGGTCTTCCAACAATCTTTTTCCATTAACATCCTCTTTACTAACTTTGTACTGAGCGTAACTTTTACCTCCAAAAAACACAGGATTTGTTGGACGGAAACAGTTTTCACCGTAACATTTAGCTGATGGGGAATCAGCATCACACTTTCCTTCTCCATGGTCATTGATACACTGACAGCTATATCCTTGTGATGATTGATCTGGGACACATTTCTTATGATCGGGACAAGGTTTGCGAGCGCACTCACTTATCACATTTTCGCATCTGTCCCCACCGTATCCATCTTGACATTTACACTCTAGTTTATGTTGGTGATATGGAGAAACTAAGCTTATTACATCTGAAGAAATAGCCGTAACTTTATGAATATCAAGAATGATTCGATCTTGGCACTCTCCATAAGCACAATAATGGGAGCTACACTTTAAGCGGACAATCTTTTCCACAGCTAGTTTGGTGGATGCTTCGAGCTCAGGAATATTTAAATGAAGCGCTTTACGAATAGCATCAGATGTATAGTAAGCTGGGGTATTTTGAGGAGTCAACTTTTTTACAGCAAATAATACATCCAAATCATGCGCAATAACTTTGACATTACTTTGACGTTTTATTCTGTACTCTCCAACAGTAACATTATTTTCTAACAAAACAGCTCTTTTATCCTTATGATTTATTAAATTTATCTCATCTAAAGATGGCTGGACACTGACAATTATTATGTCCTTCAAACGACAGTTCAGTGCATTGCGAACAGATTTGATAAAATCTTTTCTATGGCTTAGAACAAAATTCAATGGAGATATTTCTCTAAATCTAATCACAACGGAATTTTTCAACATTTCCTCTGATATAAGCTCAACGTTGACTTTCACAATAGTAGAGGAAGAATATTTTCCATCACTAACAGAAACGTTTATCCTGTAATCTCCAATGTCAAGGCGTGGTAAAGCTATAAGAGTACCATCACTCTCCTTAATTTGGAATAAGTCAGGAGTCGGATATGGTACACCGTTTGTAGGAGAAAGCGAGAATGTCAGGGTGTCATATGGATCTTGATCTCTGGCGTAAACTTTACCTATCTCTCCTCCGGTATACTCATCCATATATGAGTTGATATTAATATCCAAAGGAGTGATTGTTGGTGGATACTGAGATTCTTCTATAATTTTGATCACTACCCATGTATCTGAGAATAGAGGTGGAGTTCCATTATCAAATACACGAACTTGTAAGACATAATGATCTTTGATCTTATGATGGTATTTAGTAGCTGTTCTTAAGAAACCATCTTGTTCTAATCTAAATGCAGCGGCTTCGTTCCCAGAAATAAAGTCAAATGTATACGGTGCAGCATTCGGATATGTATCTGCATCATTCACAATGAATTTTAATATAACATGACCCAGGTTTTTGTCTTCTTGTACTACAGCGGAGTAGTTGGACTGTGCAAATAGTGGCGGGTTATCGTTGGCATCAGATATTTCAATATTTACCATAACAAAGCTTGACATTACCGGGATTCCATTATCTTTAGCGTGTACTTCTAAAACATAACTTGACTGAGTTTCTCTATCAAGTTGCGATGCAACTGAAATATACCCAGAGTCAGGATCAATAGAGAATTGATTATTACGATCCCCACGTTCTATAGAATACGATACGCGGCCATTTGATCCACTATCAGTATCGTTAGCTCTCACTTGGAGAATTTTATCGAACACTTCTGCATCTTCTCTTATGAGAGTATTATAAGATGTTTGTGAAAATATAGGAGCATTGTCATTACTGTCTGTCACTGATATATTTACAGTGCAAAGATTATTGAGGGGTGGTATTCCTCCATCGATTGCTTGAACAGTAAGAAAATATTCCTTGGCTCTCTCGTAGTCGAGTGGTTCAGCTATTGAAATGACACCGCTCTTAGGATCAATATAAAACTTTTTATGTTCATTACCGCCTACAATGGAGTATGAAATTTCAGCATTTATTCCAATATCTTTGGATGTGGCCAACACTCTTACAACTTCAGTGCCCACAGAATCAATTTCTGGAACAACAGCATAATAGTATTTTGTGGCAAACTCTGGTGGATTATCATTGATATCGGAAACAGTAATATGTATAGTAGCTTGGCTCCAGCGAGATGGAGCTCCCAAATCAGTGGCACGAACCTCTAAGCTGTATGAGCTTTCGGTTTCTCGATCTAATGGAGCCGAAATAGTTACTATTCCACTATCCGCGGTGATCAAGAATTGACCGTTCAAATTATCTATGAGAGAGTATCTAACTTTACGGTTTATTCCTAAATCTCGATCAGAAGCGTGTACTTTAGTCACAAGAGTTCCAACCAAAATGTCTTCAGGCAGAGTCACACTGTATTGACCCATTGAAAATTGTGGAGCATTGTCGTTAACATCAGATATTAGCAATTCGATTTCAGATGAGCATTCCCAAAGTGGTTTCTCTTTATCTTGTACATGTGCTATCAGTTGATATTTCCAGTATTCTTCTCTATCTAGATTGATAGCTGTTTTAATATCTCCAGACTGTTTGTCTACTATGAAATGTTCAGCATTCTCTCCAGAGATGAAATACCGTAGCTTCGCATTTTGTTCTTGATCTGCATCACTAGCTTGGATTGTAAGAACATAGGTTCCTATGGATACACCTTCAGATACAGTTTGGTGATAACGGTGACGCAGACAGTAGGGCGGATTATCTGAAAATAAAGAAGTAAAAAAATCATATTACACGAATTGCACAATGCAATCAATCAAACCTTGTTCTACATATTTATTAAAACATAGAAGAGCGAAACATTACCATTTGCATCCAATATTTCTATTGATAATTTTGTAGTTGCAGAATGTCTTCCATCAGTGGTAATAATATCTAATTCATATCGAGAAATAGATTCACGGTCCAATTGTTTGGCAATGTAAACTTCTCCAGTTGATCTAATTTGGAATTGACAAAGCTGATCTCCCGAAGTAATATAATATTCAACCGGTGTTACTTCTACATCTTCATCTGTTATTTCAAGTTGCAAGACTACTGTTCCTGTTAACAAAATTTAATTTTATGGAAATGTTGTAGGTTATAAAAATTTACATAATTTCATTCATAATAAGATTAAATACCTGGTAAGGCATCCTCATTTACAGATGCTTCATAATGTGATTTGGTAAAGACAGGGGGACAGTCATTATAATCCTTGAGCCGAACAATAACTGTAGTATTAGTAATATGTTTGCGGTGTCCACTATCCATAGCCAGAACTTGAAATTTGTAATCTGGATATGTTTCTCTATCTAATTCTACAAGAGTTGTTATCCACCCACCCAGTAAATGGATCTATAGCAAACACATTTCCCATTTCTTCCATATCTGGTCCGAGGGCGTATCGTACTTCTCCATTAGAACCAGAATCTCTGTCTTGAGCAGTTACTAAGAAAATAAATATTCAAAAATATAATAATCACTAAATAACTTGATGTATTAAGTAGAAGTTAAGAAAAAGCATAAAATGACACGGAAGCAATAATATTTTTCAAATTGTTGAGAGTGGATATTCCGGGTGTTTACTAAACTTTTACTGTATACTTTTAAAAAAAAAAAAAATTTTTTAAAAGAAATCTATGCAATCTGATATTTGCACATATTTCAATTTGTAAATACTATTTTCAATAAAGCCTAAGCGGCTTGTGCTTGAAAATAGGAATCAAGTCGTGTCGAAGTGGGGATTCGAACCGACAATCTCTGGACTCAGAGACTGCGACCCTACCCACTGGGCCACCACCCGTTCATATACGTAATATTTGTATGTAATATTTTGTTATTACAGAATATTTTACCTTTCAGTATAGACGTTCCTTGTCCAACATTCTCTGCTAGCGTTAAAACATATGGGGATGAATGGAAGATGGGAGCATTATCATTTTCATCCAAAATATTCAGAGTTACTTCTGCGAGTGCAGACAGTGGCGGACTACTTTGTGTTTCCGCAATAATCCCTATTAAGTGAGACTCTTTAGTTTCTCGATCCAAATTTCCAGAAATAACCAGCTGTCCTAGAGAATCAATTTGGAACAGAGATTTGTCAAATAGACCAGGAAGAATACGGAATGATGCAGGTACTTCGGAAACCATTTTCAGTCGAGTTATTACAGTTCCTAAAATGAAAAAAAGTAAGTTTTAACCGGTACATTTTCTTTTCTTATTTCGTATTTTTTATTCACCTCGTGGAGAATAGGACAGATATTTGTATCAAAATGACAAAATATTTTACCTGGGGGAGAGTTTTCGGGATAAAAGAATTTCTCAACATTCCTTTCAAAAATCGGAGCACGATCTTCAGGAGACATTATGTAAACTTCGACTGAAACATCAGAATGGAGAGCTGGCTTGCCAAAATCTGTTGCTCTAACCCAAAACTGGAAAACTTGAGAATCTAAAAATAAACAGCATTGATAACTATATTCAAATCGTGCTTGGTAACAATACAACAAACCACCAAAACAAATCATAATATTAAATTACCCAGGGATTCAGCATCTCTAACTAATGTAAGTGATCCTGTGTTCATATTGATTCCAAATATATCACTGACTCCCATCTTTTTCGTTTCGTAAATAGAATATTGAATCTTGCTATTCAAGCCGTCATCCGAATCAACAGCCTTTATCTGAAAATAAAAATAAATTTTAAAAAACCAGAAAATGTGGTTGCCACCAACTATAAATAAGGTGTTTTAAAAATATATGTACTTTTTTTTTTATTGTCACAAACCTTTAAAAATGACATAGATACGCTGAAATTAGAATGAATGGCAGTTTTATATTCTTTCAGGAGGAATATCGGAGAATTGTCATTTTCATCAACTACTTTCACCCTAATAGTTGTAAATGCCGGCCGCCCACCAGCATCAGACGCCATTACGGGAATCTCATACTCCCGCACACTCTCTCTGTCTAGTTTTACTAGAGTAGTCAACTCCCCAGTCTGACTGTTTATGGCGAAAGTGTTCTTCAACAAGTTGGAAGGTATTGAATACGTCACTTGTCCAAATTCACCGAGGTCTTCGTCAACAGCTTTGACCTGAAGTAAATAAATAAAATGTTAGTTTAATTTATTTTTACTTCGAAGTATTTTTCCCATCTCGTTGCATAAATAAACCATTTCAAATGGCAAAGTTTTGTCAACATCACGGATCGACAAACTATCCTAGGTAGACCTAGGTTAACACAATCCTAATAAAAAATACAAAAGTTTAAACATTATATGGGTATACTACTGACAGAATATTGCTAAGTTGGCAACACCTAGTACCGTATTTCATGTTCACTAATATGAATACAGGAGTGTTCCATAAAAAATATCAAGTTATAGGTTAAAATTGACTGTGTTGTATGGTTGGATAGTAAAAATATTATATACATTTCTTAAAAGTTGGATTACCACATAAATGAATAGCAATAATTGAATGATAAGCAAGGCATGAAACAAAATAAATGTAACTTTACCACTGCAATGTGAAGTCCAGGAGGTTGATTTTCCAATACCGACACATCTTTGATAACATCTGTAAATTTGGGTGCATGTCTGTTTGCAGGACTCAATGAGACTTTCACACGACTAAATGTTGTATACACACCATCCGATACAGATACATTCAAAACTGTCATTGGTGAAGTTCCAAATTTCTGGATGTTCAGTAGGGAAATTATACCTGCAATAATAATTATTAATTATTACTATTAACATTTAACTTTAACGGTTTTTGAAGACTGAAAAAGTGATATAAGTAATATGGAAAGGTTTTAAAGCCAAACTTGGTCTAAAAAATGTTTAGATTTTAAGGAAAGTACACACATATTATGTGGTATTATTTTTACAGCGTCTACAATACAAGCATATTCTTCATAACTTTTTACATATGAAAACACTTGTATTTCAAACGGGTGGTGGCCCAGTGATAGCATCAAGGTATTTGAGTCAAGAAATCCCCGGTTGCAATCCCACTCCGCCACAACTGGATTCCTATTTTCAAGCATAAGCCGGTTAGGCTTCATTGAAGATAGTATTATATGTGCAAATATCATATTTAAAAAAAAAAATTACAAACCATTAGTTGAATTAATAGAGAATGATTGTTGGTTGTTTCCACCAACAATAGAGTATGAAAGATGACCAAGATCAATAGGATCAGGATCACTTGCAGCAACTCTTGTCACAAACTGACCACGGGTGGCATGTTCCGAGACTATGCAACTGAATACAGGCTGTTCCACACGTGGAGGGTTATCATTCATATCCAAAACTGAAAAAAATTAATTAAAATCAAAACACATATATTTTGGTATGCACTAATCATTACTTGTTACACTGTTAATTTGACCATAGGTATGAATGGGCAAATTATTATTTTTCCATGATTATGGTACATACCTGTTACCCAAATGTGAGCTGTACTTGATAGAGGCGGAATACCTTTATCAGTAGCTACAACAGTAAAGTGATGTGAACTCAAAGCTTCCCTATCCAGAGATTGTTTCAAGTATACACTGCCATCTGATTCCACATGGAAATATAAACTAGCATTGCTGTGGATTTGTGAAATCGAATATGATATCTCCTGATTGACTCCTGAAAATCGCAAATTAGTATTTAGGGAAAAGAACAGTTTTGAGTAAATCAATAATTTATTGATCAAAAACTTACCTGTGTCATTATCATGTGCATCCAATTTCATGACAAGTGTCCCAAAAGGTGCTGCCTCTGATATATTAACATGATAGCTGTCTTGCGAGAATTCAGGAGGGCAATCGTTGACATCTTCCACTACTATTGAAACTGCCACTTCAGCATAAACACCAGTTACACTGTCGGTAGCTCGAACTTTGAGCTGGTGAGACCGCTGTTGTTCGAAATCCAATTCCTCAGCCGCAAACAGCATGCCTGTTCATTTAAACTCAAAGCATAAGCCAAACATTCAAATTTACAGATGAAAGCGTATTATTTTAGTTGAGATTGCTTCAAATCTAAGCTTTCATAAATTTAGTAGAAAATAAACATTTAATATTTAACCAGTAATAAAAATAACAAATTACAATAATTTAGAAAGTTAATCAAATTCAATAAAATTTAAAATTCAAATTTAATAACATGTCAACACTTTTTATTGAATAAAACTTTCCCAGAGTCTCTTTTGAAACATGACACTAATATGCAGCATATTATAAGTGTAACAAATGATCACATTGAGAATGTCATATACCACAATGTCAGGACACAGGGAAAGATTTTGCATACATACCTATGTATGCAGACTCCAAAAGCCAATGATTACACAGGTTAAACAAAATGCATCTACCAAAGATTGGTTCTTAGTAAATCGTGTACTTTTGACCACTGATTTTGCCAATTTACAGTATCGAAAGTAAATTAATTGGTTTTTGGACTCTGCATATATTATTTAAAAGAAATATTTTTTTACTGACACATGCAGCTTAGCTAAAGCATCTACAATCTACATACATACAATACAATGCGAAATAGCAAATAAAAACATATTTTTGTTGTCAAATCTCATATTATACACCATTATTTTTTGTTCATGATATTGTACACATTGTTCATCTTTTTTTTGTGTAGGTATTTTTGCAGATTTATTTGGAATGTTAGTTTGATTAGGAATACAAATTACAATTGGCTATGAGAAATTACTATTAATAATCTTAGTAACGGATTATTAATAAAATGATTAAATGTAATTTTGATAATGTCCTTTTCATTAACATTTCATGTCTGATACTTTGGACTGGTTCTGAAATGTAAAACTAATCATCTTACCTTCATGTAATAAAATGATCAAGATACACTGCACTTGGTGAACCAATGCTACTGAATGAAAAGTAGCAGTAGTAATAAATCCTAAATGTCATCGGTTACCATTTCCACCTTAATATTGCCAATTGTGAGAATTCATATTGTCCATCAACAAATAAAGTAGGTACTATTCTTGTTAGATTGAACAATAATTTAATAACTATTTATTTATATATTTTTTACATAAAAAAACATTTGAGCTTTGATATACCCAAATATTTCAGTTTCGGGACTGCTTTCAAATAGTCGTAGATAAATGTGCAAGAAAGTAGAAAAAAGTTGAGGTGGAAAAGGATTTGAATCAGGAATCCACAAGACCAGAACCTGGTTACTAGGGTATTTATAATAATTCAAAGATATTTTTTTTATCATAATCGATTACAACCATCACTCAAAATAACAAAGGTTAAACAGGAAATATATTAAATATGAAAAGCAGATGAATTTTAGAAGATGAAGCACTTCCCAAATGATTAGGACTGGTATCATAATATGGATATTAAGTCAAATGTTTGGGAAAAATAATTTACTTATGATAATAATGGGAAAATCGAAATGAAAGTTTATCCATAAAACAACTTTTATTTGACTCAATTTGTACTAAAGAATTATGATTAAATTAAAATAACTTGGTTATTAGTTTATTACTCAGCAATATTTCTCTCTGTTATAGGGAATACTGGCCTGTTGAAATAGAAAAAATACCATGGAGCATGTGTACCACAATTTAAGATAACATACTTCTCAAAACACGAGAGAAATTAAAAATACTTTTTATTAGATGTCCATGTATAGGTTTGTGTGTGAATTTGTTTTTAAAATTGTAGAGTATATTTTTTAGCAATGCTAAATGTTGGTACCTAACTATTTAAAACACATATTTAATCCAATCTTTGTCTCTCTTACTTAGTTATTAGAAAATATTGTATTAAATTTACGCGAACCACCAAGATAGTGCATTGCTCCCGCTCTTGGATTTCCTATATCACGTAATTTAATACCAACTTCGAGTTACAATACCGGTGACAAAGAAAGGACTAATAGTAAATCCAAAAGCGACAGCACATTCATGCAGTTAAAATAAAGTATTTTTTACTACACCAAACATGTAAGATCTTTGTTAAACGAGCTTCAACAAAGAAAAATAATCGTATTATATAAGAAAACCACAGCCTATATTGAGAAATCCCAAACCACACCATGAATTAATTGAAATTTAATAAATATGTTTTAAATATCCACTTTTCTGAATTGAGTAGGTACCCAATATAACCTGCATGTCTTTGGTTACTTAGTGTAAAAGAATGTTGTCAATTCATCCATAAAAACATTAGCCAATTAGTTTCTTTGTGTTATTCAAATACCTACTGTGGTCAAACATAGCAAAAAAAGTTTGAAAATGTAAAAAAATCAAAAGGCGCAGGCAACAAATGATAGCTTGACTGCGTGAACAAAAACAAACCTACTAGCGTTGAAGTTGTCTTAAAAAATACAACACTGAGATGTTAAATAAAATCAACTACAGATGATATCCGTCAGGGGGAAAAACGGAAAATGTTAAATAGTTAAATACCGGTGTTGAAATCCAAAGCAAACTCTTCCAGGTCATTTCCATCAACTATGGTATAAATAAGTTTCCGAGCGAGAGGAGATGAAGCTTGTAATGGAACACCTAAAGGACTTTGCAGTTCCACATTCTCAGGAACACTCATAGAATAAAACTGCTTATCAAAAACTGGCATTGATCTATCAACAACTTTGACATTTACAACAGCTTCACTGTAGCATGGAGTTGTACCTAAAACATGGAAATTTTATTTGAAAAGTTATGAAAAATTATCCTATTAACTTTAAATCAAAAGTTGATTATTCTATAAATGAACATACCTCCGTCGTAAGCTCCAATGACTAGCTGATATTCCTTATTATGTCCTTCCAAATTTTGTTTCAAAGAGATTTCTCCAGTTTTGCGACAAACCTTGAATAGTTCTCCGTGGCCTTTTTTCATTTCGTATCGAACTTCACCATTTTCCATACTATCCATGTCTATAGCATGAACTTTTGTGATAACTTGTCCTTTAATATCATCTACCGACACAATAGCGTAATACGGGAAGATTGACAAACATTGGACAGTAGTCATTTATGTCTAAAATGGTTACATTGACAACTACATGGGCCACCCGAGGACTTTCTCTTTCTCTTTCATATGTTATTGAAGAACTTTTGGCTTCTACTATCAACAAGTATGTGTCTTTTTCTTCTCTATCGAATTTGACTCCCGTTGTTTGTATCGCACCGGATGTGAGTCCCATTTTAAACAGATCAGTTGGATTAAGTATTCTAAATTCAACATGTTCGTTAAGTGTATTTCCAAGAACATTTACAACTGTGACAGTGACAACCTTGGTGGAATTTTTCCATAACACTTCCTTCGTAATGTGACTTTTGGAATATTAGACCAGAACTCTCTGATTTCTCTACCCTTATATTAACTTGAGCAGTACTAGTAAATTTGCCATCAGTAACCCTCACTCTAAGCCTATGGAAATGTTTAAGTTTATCTGGATAGAGTATTGTAACAACTCCTTTGATAGTATTGATAGCAAAGATGTTGGCATTATCTCCATCAAGTATATCATATTTAAGGGTATCGTTCAGAGATGAATCAAGATCTGTTGCGCTGACTGTTACCACAGCAACATTTTTATAAGTTGGTAACAAAAGAGTGACATTGTATTCACTCTCATCGAATTTGGGAGGACAGTCATTAACATCTAACACATTGATCTGAACTTCAGCGTTGTTTCAGATGACAACCTCGGTTTACCCATATCAGAAACCTAAAAATTAAAAAAAGCATTAGTTAACACGAATAAGAAATTTATTAATAAGCTAGGTATTCAGTAAAGCAAATGTTCATATTTACCATAACGTGGAAGGTGAAAAATGGAACAGTTTCATGATCCAATTCACTAATTGTCTTTATGGCTCTGTAGTAGGATCAATAGTAAAATATTCCCGAGCTAAAGGCTCCACAATTTCATAACTTCTTAATGCATTTGTTTCAGAATCTAAATCTTCAGTGGATATTACAAGAGGTGCACTGTCATTAGAAAGAACATGAGATGAAATAGGAGCTGACTCTGATAAACTTCCATAAAAATATTTGGACAAAAACTTAGGAGGATTGTCATTTTTATCTAACACGTGAACAACAACTGAACATTGTGTGCTTGCAGAGGCCTGGAAAAAAAGTAAGATTTATCAGTAATTTTCTACAAATCGAATTAAAATATTTTTTACAGTAAACACACAATTTTAAAATTACCATATTTTGTAGCGGAGATAGTCAAATTGTAAATTTTGTTTTTTTTCATAGTCTAGTGGATATTTGGTAGTTAATACTCCGGTTGATGGATTAATTTCAAACATATTCAGATCGTCACCTCCTGTGATTTCAAACAATAATGAAGATGTACTGCGGGCATCTAAATGCTCAACATAAGTTCCAGATGGTTCGTTTTCGTAGATTTCGGCAACAAGTTCATTGTTAAAAGAATCTGAAATAGTACAGTAAACGCAAGTTTAGTGTATTTTAGATTGCATGAAAGTTGTACTTTAAATGAAACAGAAGAAAATATATGTGTACCTTGGACTAGCATTATCTGCCATGGTGACCATAATGTGAACAGGGATTGATGTTGATGATGGATGAGATCCCGGGTTCATAGCTTTAACTTGAAGCATGTATTCTGAAGCACTATCCAAATCCAGTTCTCTTGAAACAATGATATCTCCCATCTCCGGATCAATTGTAAACATATTTCCTATATTACCTGAAACATAATTAGTAACACAATTTACAACATATTCAACAACCAATGTACTGAAGCCATCAGACTTTTTACTATTATATTATTAATATCATGTATCTTGTTTCCCAAACTATATTTTTCCAAAAAGATTTTGCTTGAAGTTTGAGTTAATATTACGACTAAATACATTGTTTTGAAATTTTGTAATGTAGAAATTACATACCACTTGTGATGGAGTAGGAAATGACAGCATTTTCCCCTTTATCCTTGTCGCTAGCTAAAACTCTGACCACAGAAGTACCAATTGGTGAAGTTTCATACACTTTTCCTTGAACAATCTTGTCACTAAACTCTGGTGGATGATCATTATGATCGATGACATGAATTAAAACTCTAGCGTAACTGCGTTTAGATATCAAAGCCTGATCACGCACATCACAGTCAGCAAATGTTCTTCCAAAACTTCCCTAAAATATGAACCGTTATAAGACCACTATCAGTGAATAAAAGTAGTCAAAAATATTACTACAATATACAAAGGGCTGTCTTGAGGGAACGTGGTCTGTGGTCTGTGGCTATTTTTTCACACAATCTTAGTTCCCTGGATTTAAAGCAATGATTTTTTTCACACATTTTTGACATTGACTAGAAGCATATTTGTATTGTCTTATTCTTAATAATTTATTTATCACCTTTTAAATGTAAATTATCAAAAACAATAAGAAGATACAAACACGCTTCTGATAGATATTATAAAAAATGCGTTAAGAAATAATTGCTCTAGTGTTAAATTCCAGAGAGAAAATCTACCATGTGTCCCCTTAAAGCTTTTTAAAGTAGGTATAAAGATATTTTCTATCACAGTAGAATCGTGGAATAATTATATTTGATGTTTACATATGGAAAGTTTTGTATGTTCACTATTTAGATGTCAATATTTTCGAAGCTTCATGTTGCTTTTAAATGACAAGTGGTAACATCCATGATTCTACAGCTGTACAAAAGTCTTCAATAGTTTAATGAGTTACCTATCAAGTGGTTCCTTTATGGTTATATCCCCAGTCAACGAATCAACCCTGAAAATATTTTGTGAAATAGTATTCCTGCCATTGAGAATACTGTACAACAGGTGATCTCGCCCTGTTGCCTGAAGGTCAGGATGGGCTCCCCCCCCTGAGAAGCTCTCTGATACATTAACCGTGTACAGGTCTTGGCTGAAGATAGGTCCTTGATCATTCACGTCGTTTATCACTATAATGTTGAGCTGCAGGAAAAAATAGGTTAATTTTAATTAAATTAATTTAAAATTTCTGATTTAATTTTTCTATGCCACTGTTTTCTTGCTACACTGCAAAGCTAAATACTATTTGATTAAAACTTAATTCAAAATATACCTCAAACTTAAAAATGTTTTTGCAGATATTTTGTTCAAGACTTACTTGAGTGTAGACTGTATGAACTCCATCAGAAATGCTAATATTCAGAGTGTAATTACTCTGAGTTTCCCATATATAAGTTTCTTTGCCAACAGGATGTTGCCATTCTCCCTTCCGATAAAGAAGTCGTTTCGTTCATCTCCACCTGGAATAAACCAATAATATGAAACTTTTTCATATGTATGACTCGTATATTAGTAGTGGGGTGAAGCTGGCAAAAGCCAGTGGGATACAATGATATGGTACCTAATTATTTAGTGATACTTCTCAAAAACCAGTTTCAATCATAATAGATGAAGAAAAGGAGATAAATGGGATAGGAAAAAAAAAGAGAGGACTGGAAATAGAAATACCCTTTTCAGTCTATTAATTACTTTGATTTATTTCTATAATTTAAACTATTTATATTATGTTATGTATCATAAGTAGTTTGAAACTAAATGTGTTTTATTTCATAAGCTTAAATATTCCCTTACCACTTGGGGTTTGTGTACTGGGTTTGAACGTACCCTAAATGTTGTTTAAAAATGAGTTATAAGTAGTTGAATTTACTCACCGACAATATCATACCACAGTGTATCATTATCTTCATCAGTAGCCTGTATAAGAGATACCAGGAATCCGACACTATCCGACTCGGTGACTTTGATTGTTTGCGTAGAACTCTTCACTGTTGGAGGATGAAGGGATTCATCGGGTATCGCAACCACTTCAACGGTAACTCTTGCAGTTTGTGCCTTCGGTGGGGTACCATTGTCGATAGCTCGTATCTGTAAAATTGTTTGTTAGATTTACAATACAGACATAAATTTGATATCAATTTGAAATTTTAAACGGGTGGTGGTCTAGTGGTAGATTCGAAGACTACGGATTAGAATCTCTGGGTTTGCACAACTTCTTTCCTGCTTTCTGGCACAGTTATTTCGGACTATTTCAAAGCAGCCCTAAAATTAAAATATGAGTATATCATAAGAACTCAAATGTTACTTTTTTATTTAAAAAAAAAAACAATACAACGTAATTCTGCATTTTATGATAAAAATAGGTACGATTCTACAGAGATATGTTTTATTTCGAGCCTGATGAAGTTGCTGTTAAATTATGTTTGCAATTTCTATCAAATTATGTCAAAAATCATTTTTAAAAAATAGGCAGCATTTATGGCTAGGTTTGTACATTAATAGCCAGTTTTCAAACCAATTATATGCTATATTTATTTCAAGTACAAAAAATCTGAACTTACATTAAGTTCGTAAAAGCTTCCCGGTTCTAAGTCTGCGTTGCATACCACAACTCCTGTTCTAGGATTGATGTGGAACTTGGCCTTTCCCTTCCCAGACTTGATGCTGTATGTGATGTTTCCATTCTCACCTTCATCTTCATCGTAGGCAATCACCTGTCATCGGAAGCAACTCGGTCAATTATATTCATTCTTTCAATACACAATCAATTACATTTAACAAATTATTGACACAATTATTAAAAAAATAAAAGTGTATTAATAAACATAAGTGTAATAAATAAATATGTATTTTCTTAAGCTCTGATCTTCAGGCATGAAATTTAAATACACTAAATCTAGGTGAAGCAAATATGGTTCATGATATTTTTTACAACATTAATGAGGTTTAACAAAGTAAATAATAATTTTATATCTCATTTTTTTTTAAAGCCAAAGTAATCATGTAAAAATTTAGAATCTGAAGTTTATTTATTTTGAAGTTTATGTTAAAAGCATACTTTGTAGTTATTCATAAGAAACTATTACTTATACACCGTGTAACAAAACTCGATGTACAAGCAGGAAACCAGTGAATCTACGTCATATTTGGAGTAGATTTTGTAGGATTTTTTTTTATTTTATTAGACCCATAGTTTTCGAGAATTTTTTTTATTTGTTTATTACGGTCCCTAACATTACATCTTTATTCATTATAGATGGTGTGTAAACTAATTTGTTATTGATATCTTTTCTACTAGGTGGCGTGTTGCGCACCGGTCTCAGAGAAGATATATATATTTATATGTATATAGATAAATTTTTTTTAAACGTAACTTAATAAACATAAATCTAGATCGCGCAAAAAAAAGTTTTCACTAGTTTTTCGGCACGTTAATTCTATCGAGTTTACTTTCGGTGACTAGGTTCCACTTAAAAGTAATCCCTAGGTTCATGGCAATACTAAATATTAAATAACACTTTATAATAATTATTATTATTATTGAAAAGATATGTAATTATAATTATTGGTATAATTGCCTGAATTACAATAATTAGAATTTGTGAATTGATAATGAAGTTGATTTTTATGGATAAAATTTTAGAAATTGCTATCAAATACCATTTATTTAGTCAATTTTTTTTTTTTTTTTTTTTTTTTTTTTTAAATTATTAAAAAGAAATCTATGCAATCTTATGATATTTGCACATATTTCAATTTGTACATACTATTTTCAATAAAGCCTAAGCGGCTTGTTCTTGAGAATAGAAATTAATACTATCCATAAAGAAAACAACAGTAAGAAACGCCATTTTAATAAAAATTTATGCAATTTTACTTAATCTACAGTACTTGTAAAAGCTTACGTGAGAATTTTTTTTTTTCAAGCTCAGATTCAAAAGTCATGTCAGTATTAATTTGACTAAATAAATGGTATTTGATAGCAATTTCTAAAATTTTATCCAAAAAAATCAACTTCATTATCAATTCACAAATTCTAATTATTGTAATTCAGGCAATTATACAATAATTACATATCTTTTCAAAAATAATAATAATTATTATAATGATTATAAAGTGTTATTTAATATTTAGTATTGCCATGTACCTAGGGATTACTTTTAAGTGGAACCTAGTCACCAAAAGTAAACTCGGTAGAATTTAACTCCAAATGTGATGTAGATTCACCGTTTTCGGGTTGTACTACGAGTTTTGTTACTCCATGTGTGGTACTTATTACTTAGCAATATTATTTATAATTTCAATTTCAATTGTATACTGCCCCTTGAAAAAGAGACATGCGTTGTCTTGAAACTGGTGGAGATTTATTAATAAAAAGTATGTAATTATAAACAAAATGTTTTATTAAAACAGTTTTAAATTTATTTTATTGATTAGGAAGAATCTGTATAATATTACATACAATCTGTAAATATGTTTTTCTGTAACATGCATTTTACAGCAACATGCAAACAATGTGTTAAAAATACACCCGTGTATGTGCGTGTATTTTGAAAAATACTAAAAATGTTATAACTGTCTTTGTAAATAAAATATAATAAATGAAGTGCTGTTTAACCAAATTATGAATGCAAGGCAGTTTTAAATGACCATATTAATTCATAAATTTAAAAAATAAAACAAAAAAAAATAGATTTTTTTTTAAAAACTTTAATTGTAACAAATTGTTTAAGTTTCAATTTTAAAAATCAATATGCATTTTCGAATGTACGAAAAAAGGTACTACAATTGTGATACAGGAGATTCGAAAAACGTTTCTGTAAATAATTTATCACAAAGTAACAACTTAATAGGAACTACTAATCAATTATTATTTTTTCAGTGTAAAAAATCCTATTAGCAAGACAGTTTGTATATCGTCATCTTTTTTTTTAAGCGTAGAAACAGCTAGCTGATACGAGTAGGTAAGTCAAAATTAAAAAGATAAAAATTTAGTGTTTCTTTGACTAAAACATCTATAGGAAGGACATACATTTCAGAATCTTTACATAAAAAAAGTATAAATATTGTGTTAATAACCCTTAAAATAAGTGTAATATTACAGAAAATCCTCGTGGCATTGATCATAATATTGTTGCAATAATGACAGTAGTTAGAAAGGAATTCATATGTGTGATTTTTAGTTTGAAAAAAATCAGAAAGTAAATGCGCCACTCTTTCAGTTAAGCGTACTTACCTGTAGCACTAACTATGCCATCAGTATATCTATAAGAAAGTATTTTTACGTCATTGTTGCAGCTAATAAGCATTAAAGTGTAAGAAGTAGGAACAATGCTTGTTCCTTTAAATATGACGAAATATAAAATATTTCAACGTGATATCTAGATACGGTGGTTCCTGTGAGATGAGCATGCACCTAGGCTATAAGCATGCATGCGGAGGTCGTGCAAGGACCTACCCTGAACAGGGCATGGCCCTGGGGCTCTCCATCGTAAGTCTCCCAAGGGGCGAACTCTTCGTCGGGGACTGCGTCTCCAGAACCTTCTACGTCCTGAGAGTCCCACCGCTTCTGAGCATCGTCAAAACAAAGCCACACATGATGCCAAAGCCAAAAAACCAATATCACCCTTACTTCACAAACTACTTATTTATAGAAAACCAGACAGATTTAGAATATAAAACATGTTGCAATCAAACACAATCATTCGTAATATATTTCATGGGTACATAATAATAGTAATAATAATAATTGGATAACTTGTTAAAAGTTACTAAGCGACATAATGTGTGCAAGGGAAAATGATACCAAGGGACTTAGTAATATCATGTCACTTGGTAACATTTTCCTTTGCATATATTATGTCGCTTAGTAACTTTTTCCTTTCCACCATTGATTATAGCATTACTTTATTTTATCTGGGAAAATATATGTATACATAATCTTATATCAATATTTTTTTCTGTATAACCTATATAAATCCTGAAAAATCATTATGTTTCCAAAAGGAATTTTTTTGTTAGTTGTCCTTCGCTGTTATTGAGTCTCCTGACCTGAGCTGGTTAAAATAAATAAAATCTAAAAGCGACGCAGTTAAAACCTTAACAAATACTAATGTAAAAAATATTTTTAAATAGTTATTATCATAAGCTGGGTACGGTATTCTCATAATATAACCTATAATATGTTATAACTTATCTATTAATTTGTTAGAATACATATTTTAAAAATGATAATGTACAATAATATATAGAAAAAAGATAGTGTTATGTTTTGATAATTTGAAACTATTTTAATTATTAAGTAGCTACTCAATATCTACTAAATACATATTTGTACTACTACTACTACTTTCCCTTATCCGCAACCCCATGGTGCATAGGGTACTGCATAGGTACACCAAGTGATCTTGATCATTTTATTATATTTATGAAGGTAAGATGATTAGTCCTATGAATATTATCAGTCTTTTGCCAAAATGGTCAGTCTTTTGCTTCAGGGCCAGTCCAAGGTATTACATATGAATTGTTTTTATGATACATGAATATTTCGTATTAACCCCGTTGAGAATCGAACATGTGACATCATGCATGGTAACCCAATGCGTTATCCACTACACCACATATAAAATTTAAACCGGTGAATAAATTAATAAAACCATGCTTAGTACTTAGTACCTATGGATTAAAAAATTACAAGTACCTACCTATATTTTATTTACCATAAAAAAACAAATTGACTACAACTGGTAATTATTTTATTTTATGAATTTTATATTACCCGAAAGGAAATTCATTTATATTAACCTTTATGTACATAGGTAAATAAAAATATCCTAATAGGTAAATATTTTATATAATAAAAATGTATATAACAAAAAAAAATTATTTCAGATAAATCAAATTATTTACTAATAGTAACTTCACGTGATGTAAAATTAAATTTTCAATTTAAAATGTAACTTTGCCTGGTTATAATTTTTCTACTACAGTTTAAGCCCAACACGTCATCATACTTACCTATATTTACATAGGTATAAGTAACACGCCTTATAAATAAAACATAAATATAATGAAAAAAACACACAATCATAAGAATACGAGGCAAGTGCTGAAATGCTTTATATGTTGTACAAAAAACTCTTAATACATTCTACCAGAAATTCGCATAATCCCGAAAAACCAAGTTTGTTTGTGAAAACCGTGTTTTGAAGTGTTATTTTTATATTTAGACAAACAAAAAATATAATCTACACATTTATCAATAAATCTGAGGATGGTACCATTGATTTAACACTCGCCTGCGCCTAACTACACCACATAAATGGACGATACTTAAATCTACTGTGACAGTGGATATCATAACATCGTAAAACTATATTATCGGCCGCTATAAAGCGAAAAAATATTCTTTCGGTTTAGGTCGAAAGAAACTTCGTATATTTTTTTATGGCCAAGAATTTTACGAGATTACTTGTAGGTACTTGGAATAAATAGAAAAAATGTTTATTTTGTTTTGATAATATTCAAAGCGAGACAAGAGAGAAACGAATAATTATTTAACAATAACATTAATAATCATTTTTTTCTTGTTAGGATTCTGACCCAGTTTTTAAAATTTAATGGGCGGTTAGAAGCGTATTTTTTAACGTGTAAATTTGGCGTCATCTGGATATAAAGAAGTGTGTATGTAAAATATACGGTTATTTTATGATGATAAGCAGGTTTGAATGTATACCAGATGACCAATAAGTAGATACATCTGATGGCTTAGCACGGCCATGACTTCAAAGTTTGAATACGCGAACTCGCTAGCTTGGAAGTTGAATAAGTCGTACCGTCGCGCGTCGTACCTTGCTAAGCTATCTGGTAAACATATTGGGTAGATACCTACCTACATAATATTATAATGTAGGTACTGTATGTAGGTACACCATCTCCCTGTAAATGTATGATGTAAGTAGACGAAGACATTTGAAACATCAGTAGTAAAGAAAATCAAGAAAAAAAAAAATACATGTGTGCAGTTCACACTAGGTAGAAGTGAAAACCTTAATAAAACTAAGCTGAGAGAGAATGAGATAAATGCAGTATCAGGAGTGGGATAATTATAGGATTTATTTATTATAAATATTGGTACCCATTTGATAATTTTTTTTCATTTTATAGTGATACGATCGGCTTATGATACCTAAAGTATGAGACAATTTTTTTTTTTAGATTTTATCAATATATCTGTGAAATACCGCGTCAAGGCGCCTTCTCCCTCTGTTTTGCTACAAAATTTTTGGAGTCGAATCTACCTCTTCATACATGAATAGAACAAATTCTGTTTTATAGCCTAGGGACCTCCACATTATAAAAGTATAAGGGTGCCGGCGATCAACAACTGCTAGATGTATCTGATGAGGTAGATGGAACTACGGCCAGCCGGCGGAAACTGTGTTCTATCTCATTCTCTCGCAGGCTAAATCCCATAGATCTATTTGTTTGTCTCTTTTTAGTCGCTTTTTCGTTTCATAAATTTTCAAATCACTCCCAACGATTCTAAAGAAGTTTTCACTTCAAAAATCGCGAAAACAGCATCCACATTCTCGTTTTCATCAATACATTCTTCGCGAATTTCTGAGGCAGCCTTTATACGATGGCATATAATATGTCAAGATACCTTTATACTTTCTGCATTTTAATAATCGAATTGAACTTCCGATTATACTGCACGATGCAATCGGCAACAAATCCAGCAATCTTTTTTATTACGAATATAATATAATTTTTTGAGAAAGTAAGAATGCTGTTAAAAGAAACAAAAAGTTAATGGTTGCTGTCATCCTGCCACATAAAACATTTCGGAAGATTAATAGAAGCAAAATAGTTGATGTCACGAGTCGCGACTTCCTTAACTATACGTAGGTACCTATCTATTGTAAATATTATCACAGCACTAACTGAGGAAAAAACGCTTTTAGGCGTTTTTTTCTAATAGAAAAAAAGTTACTGAAAAATGTCATCAAGTCGAAACATGCTCTTGCTGTTTTAATATAGTAACAACTTAATGTGAACACTTTTTATACTGAAGAGTAAAAAAAAAACCACTTAGCTACATGATTATTCTGGCGATTAGCTAAACGAAGACTAGAAGAAACCAAACTTTAACGAGGTAAGTATTATCAATTCGATAAGCGGGATTAGATAAGTCAAAATTTAGCAACCCTTAATTAGGTAGGCATTGTACAAAATTAATGAATAAGTTCCTACCTCTCCCAGCAGTCCAAAATTCACTGGAGAAAATTAGAACTTGGTAGTAAATTAATTTTAGCAGTGAATATTTTTGTCGTGCTATTTCTTGAAAATATTTTCGTTTTAGTTTCTTAAAATCTAATATAAATCTAATAAACAACGGTAAATTTTGTTTACTTCCTTTCCTTGGATACAATCTTTAGGTAGGTAAGCCGTTTTCAAAAACCTTTTACTAAACGCACGAAAAATGATAAAAAATAATAAGATCAGCCAGAAAAATTACGTAAAAATAAATCTATTACTATCACGTCCGGTAATGTATATTTTGGTCATGGAAATGTAATAAAAAAATGTAAACAGATGTCTACTATACTAAATATAAAATAGCTTATCCAATTATTGATGTTTACGAAAATAGCAAAAATTATTCCACCAGAGGTATTTTAATCAAAAGATATATAATCGTACATGGTAGCGTATATTTCTCTAACATCTTACTAACATTGAGATTTGTGTAATGTCGGATCAGATCAAATTAATATCAGCCTCGGGTGGATTGAGCTAATCTTATCCGAATAATTTATATGGTCCGTTATTTCCTGAAATGACAGGTAGGATTCAACAGGACACAAAGGGATAAGGTTAATTATTATTTTACGACGTGTTTAGATGTAGAATCTAGGATTTTCTACTGCTAATAAAATGATCCGATTTACTATACCTGAGATAAAAAGCTAACAAGTGCTTAGTAACTTTATTCCCTGCTCATTTGACTTAAATTAATCAATATAAAGTATTTGATAATCCACAAGTGTAATATATAATTACACTATTATATTAATAAATTACAAAGTGTACAAAAATATAGATAGGTACAAATATCGACGAATTTTTTACGTAAACTCTTGACATTTACAAAAACACGACAAGATTGTGAAAAATATTGCATGGTTTTTCTAAAAAACTTTTGATATGTAGGTAGATAATAATAAGATACCTAGATATTGAACGCTGATT